>VDFB02027664.1:109802-154039 GCA_007258455.2 Sequoia sempervirens | reverse complement strand
CGGGATTCCGCCTCCGGACCTCCGTCTGGTGTCCGCCGCTGCCAGCTTCCTTCGCCTGACTGCCTTCCGGCCTGAAACCCCCGGAGTTCCCCAAATCGACCCAAATCAATCCAAATTGAAAATCTGACTTCGACCCACGTCCTAAATAATGCCATTCTTCATCATGGGTCTCTTACAACATCAAGATCTGACCAACGGGGGTATCCGGGAACTTTCGTGCGTGTTTGCCCTTCCTGGCAGCATTCCTGTCAGGGAAGTCCGGCCCTCCGGGCCCGGATTGCTCATTTGCCCTAAAGGGAAATCGATATCGTTAGAGAATTAAACTTATGATGCATTTGAATGGTTAGTTATATAATATGCCCACAAAATGGACTAACATTAACGTTATTGGTGTTTCTTGTGCTAACTTTGCCCTTGCCTGCAGGATATATGGAATCGGCCGCAGGAACTTCGGGGGCCTCTACCGAAAAGGACAAGGGTAAGAAATCCGGAAGGGCTGCTCGTGGGAAAGACGACAAAGACCAAATGAAGTTTCAATTTCAAGGTGAGCCGATCCAGTCAAAGGTCTCGACTGACTGGAAGGAGATCTCGGACACCAATATAGGCCAAGTCGACATAGATGAGTTCACCCAGAGGGTCAAGGTCGACCCTAGAACAAAGAATGCCCGATTGATACGCCAAAGTGGAATTGCCAAAGCTGCCGGCTTCCATCCCTCTCTGATAGCACCTGAGCTAGTAATGGCTTGCCGAGAAGCCTACCAGACGGACACGCGAACGATCGTGGAAAAAGAAGGGAATATCCTTGCCGACATGTCTCCGGAAGGAATTACAAAAATATTCCACATTCCTACATTCCCACATATGCAAGTCCCCACTTTAGAGCAATGTCAGGCGGCATGGGATGCCAATCCATTGGGCATCAAGAAGTCAATCAACATTTACTGGTTAAAGGAAAAATGGGGCAACGCAGCGAAGGTTCCCCAAGAGCTATTCCGCAGCGATTTTCAAGAGGATTATCATGACCTGGTAACCATGCTAAGCAGGGTCATGGGCCTCCCAGCAGCCGCCTACTTCCAGGAGTGGATGGCTTACTATATTGAGCAAATCATACGGGGAAACGAGGACGTGAAGACCAAGAGCTCGTTCGACTGGGGGAGTATTATCAGCAACTGCTTCCACGAGCAGTTCGTGAATGTCAAGAAAAGCAACAAGTTCTACATGACCTCGTACCTGGTGTACTCCTTGGCAGGTTAGAGACAGTATAGTGGACTCTTCACGGCACCGGATGGGGATCACAAACGAGGGCTCAAGCCTTTTGACCGGTATCCTCAGCTACAATACCGCTACTTCAAGAAGGAGTACTGTCGGGTCAATGATGCCTTTATAGGCCACATTATCAGATTGGTGGCCGGGGACTTCGAGAGAAGGGTGTCTCACAGCGACAGGGCACTCCTGAAGGAGTATGCCTTCTTATACATTCAGTTCCCTAAGTTCACTTACATCTGTGCCCAGGGATTCATGGAATGGCCGAACAGGCTGCCAAGATACCCGAACGACCGGATCATCCTCCTGGAGCTTTCCCGGCAGCTCCAACATATTCAAGCGGTCTTCAGCCAGAAACACGTAGCAGGGATCCCTTATCCCATGACCCTCGGCCAAGGCCTCTATCGATTGCAAACATCTCAATGCGCCGGCAACTCAGAAAAGGAACTCAAAGAGTATAACTTTGAATGGTACACGGCTCGCCCACGGATGGACCCCCACGGCCACGTCAGGAAGGCGCTAGGGCCGGCATACGCCCACCAGTACCATGTTGAAGATTTCTGGGCGGATTGTAGAGATGATAAGGAGGTTCGCAAGAGACACTACATGCGGATGACAATACAGTTTTTGAAGAGGGTGCAGCTATTTCCAGTGCCTAATCAGCTTGAGGAGGATGAATCCACCCTTGTGCACCCGAGGTACCCTGCGGTTGCCGACCTTGCAATCCCCTCCATCGACTGGGACGAGCAAGAGGTCGAGGACCTAGATACCATCACGCAGCCAATCATAGCTCGCACAAAGGAGTGGGTTGATGGGCAGGTGGCACAATTGAAACGACAGGGGGTGACCCTAACATATGAAGCTCTCAAAAGTGAGCCAAGCGCCATGGAGGACGTTGCCACCTCCCCATCAGCTGGTGAGACTTCCAAGTCTCCCCCTATCACCAGGTCCCAGAAGAGGAAAGAAGCAGAAATAGCACAGTCTGCGGACCCCAAAGAGCAAATAGCAAGGGGCACGGGAGGTTCATCCCCCAAAAGACTCAAGCAGACAATGACTATAACAGAGACGCAGCCCCCCTTGCTCCTTCCTCCCTCAATTGGTGCGCTGCCCGCCTCTCAGGCCGCAATCGCCTCATCTCCACCGGCGGTGGACATTTCTGTCCACCTTGCCTCTTCGCCCCCGGCCGGGTCCGTAATCAACATTGATTCCTCCTCCAGCATGACTACTTCCCCTTCCTCTGCTGCCCCCATGTCCCCCATCACCTCCCTGCCTCTGGCAACTATACCGTTGCCTATTCCCCTTTCTAGCGTGCCCGAGGCCATTACACGGCACCTGCAGAGTCTTCCTCCTGAGCTCTCGCAACTCCTAATGGACCCCGCTCTCCAAGCAGCCCTGGCCCAGGCCCTTGCAACATCTCAGCCTTCGCAACCACCAACAGGTCCGCCGGCCATGGAGGCCACAATGCAGATTTCCAAGGAGATGGATGAACTGGAACGGGAGGCTTCCAAGCCTGTCGAAGAGGAGGCCGATGATTATTATGAGCAACCTGAATTTGGGCGTAGAACCATCGACAAGGTTGCCTACGAGGAAGAAGAGACAGGCTCTTCTGAGGGCGGGGACGGAGAGGATGGCTCGGATGCCAAGGAAGTTATTCGGGTCTTCTCTGAGGACGAGGAAGAAGAGTTGGCTCAGTAGCCTAAAAATGTTGGGGAGGAGACAGAACGGTCGCTGCGTGGTGAGCAGGGGCAGCCGCAAGAGGAGCAGTCAAAAAGGGATATCATTGAGGCTGAGACCCACATGGTGAAGAGTCCAGAACCCGAGGCCGCTGAAGAGAAGAAAGGAGAAGGGGCAGCCAAAGAATAGGATCCCATTCAGATACTGACCAACGAGGCACCCATTAAACACCTCGTACTTTATCCAGACTTCGACGAGGAGGAGGATGTTGCCAGGGAAAAAGAAGAGCTTGAAAAGCAAAAGGAAGCAGAAGTCTTGCCTCTGGCTGAGACAGGTGAAGGCAGCCATGATACACCCGAGGATAAATCCGCCATGCCCGACTGGCTGGAAAAGCAACTTGAAAAGGCTACTCCTGTCCTGAGCGACCCAAGGTCGAGGTTGGAAGCCATCTTGGCTCGATCTCTAGCCACAACAAAGAAGGAGAAGAAGCCTAAGGTCCGTTCTAGGATAACCATGGACGCTTCTGGCTCCCGGGCTGCACAAATAGCGACGCCAACTATTGGCCAAGCCGGAGTAAGCTACAATATCTCCACGATCAACTTAGGGACAGCAACCAGGGAACAGAAGGTCGGACATCTGGAGGAGTCTGTGGCCACGGTAGTGCACCTGATTAAACAAGACAAGGTTACCAAGGACGAGTTTAAGGCGCAGGTTGCTGCCCTAACTGACTACATCCAGCAGTGGTCTTCAATAGATGACCTCCCCACTACCTCGACGGCCATGCCACAGCTACTCTCCAAGGAGCAGATAGATAAGCTGGAAAGGAGGAAAAACTTAGAGAAGACCACGGAGGACTGGTTCCAGTAGGTTGCTAAGGTCAGAAACCTAGGGATCGGCTTGGCTGTGCAGATAGCCAACAAGTTCCTGGACCTAGTTCGGTCCTTGGAAAGCACGAAGAGGCTCTGCACCAGCTTCCCTGCGATCTACGACTCTACCTTCCCGAAGGTTGAGGCCATCCTTCAAATGCCAGAAAGCATGTGGGAAGAGAAGCTAGAATTGAAAAGGGAGGATCACTGGTTGGTTGACATATGGCGCAGAGATCTCATCAACCGTAAAGAGAGGATGGAGCAGATCCAGAGCAGGGTGGATCCAGATATTGCCTGGATCAAAGAAATCCGAGCGGAATGCACCGAGTACCTCAAGATGGTAACGGGCCATGATATGCCCATGGTGCAATTGGATGCAGAGAAGGTTAGGTCATATTTTGAGGAAAGGATGAAGGACGGGACAGCCGGAGATATCACAACGGACTTCTTGAGTTTCACTGCCCGTGCCTTCGATAGATCAGAGCTCTTCAGAGATCAAGGCTCAAAGTATGATAAGGATTGGAAGCTGCTGGAAGAGAATGCCAAGGAATGGAGCTACCAGGCGTTGAGATGCGAGGTCCTCGAGGTAGACAAGCTCCAAGCCATAATCCTCAAGCATATTGAACACGCAGCCTCCGAGGAGCAACCAGACAGCCCAGCCAAGGAAGAAGACCTCCCAGAAAAGTAGCTACAGCCAAAGAAACAGCAATCAGCTACAGGACGAAATGCAAATAGTGTCATCCACTAGATGACAAAATAGGGAAAAGACAAAAGATGTTTTTTTAATTGTAAATCTATTTGGGGGTAGGTGAAACCCTATTTTGTAATGAATCGTGGCCACACAAATGAAATGAATCTTGGCCATTCATTTGACTTTTGAAAAGCTATAAATAGAGCACTCCTCTCATTTGCAAAGGGAGAGTTGAGTTGTTATAAAGGCAAGCATGTCGCTGAAATTCTATGGAGAAATAGCATTGACTTGCATTTCTTCTTCTCGCTTTCTCTCATGTTCATTGATTCACTTCTTAATATTAGATGTTAGCTTAGGATCTCTTTGTCAAGCTTAGTTAGCTGTTCATGTTATTTGGATAATCTTAGGAATGCTGTTGGCTGTTAATAAAAATTCCTGCTTTGTTGATGATCCCTTAGTCCATACTTTTTATTGTTTGCTGAAGGTAGATAGCTTTGCAAAGTTAGCCTGGACTTGATTTAAGCTACCTCAAACACTTATCTTTAATTCATGCATGTATGTGGTGGATGAAGGATAAAAATCATAGGCCCTAGAAGATTGCACACTCTATGATACCGCAGAAATCCCCCGGGTTAAGTGGGATATTGTTTTGAAGGAATTGTCCATTGCAGGACCCCATTCTCATCAGTTTCGCAAAGCAGTTTTACGCTTAGAACTTTTCCCTCCTCTTCGCTTTTTACTTTCTTTAGAAACTGAACAATACCAAGGTTCATTGCACATTATAAAGCAAAATCTAACAACTAGACGGAGTTTGAGACTGCTGTTTGAACCTACAGCCGAGACATAACTGCTTACATATTAAAACTCCTTTCCGAAGATCCAACTTCATGTTTTATGCCCATACTTCGTGTTTCTATAAGACCGCCTTGTGATTCCAGCAAATCACATCAAACTACTGAGGTATCTAAGTACTGTCATGACCTGACACCCGAGAGACCTTGGAATAGTGTTCTACAACTTGATTGTGGGAGATTGTCTTTCAAGAGAGGTAGTGCACCTACGCACTGCCTGTGTTGAGAAGTGCATAAAAACACCATCAACACTATTCTAATGGTTTTTTAGATTGGTTGGATAGATTTGATAATGTTGTTATATGGTTGTATAAATTTTTTTCATGTAGATGCCTTCCAGTCCATAATTTTTGATGTTTGCTGCTGGTAAATGGATTTGTAAAGTTAGTCTGGGCTAAAACTTAAAGCTGCTCTAAAATTTTATCTTTATTCACATGCATGTATATGGTGAATGGATGATATAATATTTGTAGACCTTAGAAGATAGCACAAATTTCATGATACTGTAGGCTTCTTGTTTAAGTGGAATCCTCTTTGAAGGGAGCTGTCCATAGCAGAAACTCCATTATCATTGTTTATAGTTAGTCGTAGATGCAGGAAACTCTCCTTTTCCTTGCTCTTTTTTCCTATTTTTTAGAAGTAACCTGTGCTAAGGTTCATTGCACATTGTAAAGCCAAATATTAAGGAAATCTTTGGAGTTTCAAATTGCTATTTGAACCTGCAACAAAGTATGCATTAACTTCTATCTTAGAAACTTAAAACCTCAAGATCCATTTCATCCCACCTAGCTACGTAAGTCTGCCCTACATAATCACATCCATTATCAACAGATGAATTCCATGCAAGTCATGACTTGACACCTAAGAGACCTTGGGGTGATTTTCAACAACTTGATGTTGGAAGTCTCCTTTCAAGAGAGGTAGTGTACTTAGGCATTTCTTGTATTGAGAAAGTGTGTAAAACACAACATCAACAAAACTGGTGCTAGAAGGAGGGCCTTGTTAATTTCGATCGAATTGGATCATTCTCCCCTAAAAGATTTCAGAGAATTCTAAGGTCAATGCCATACAAGGGAGAACTTCAAGAGTTGTAGCACCCCACAAGGGCTAAACGAACTAAGGGAGGAGACTTTTCTACCTCTTCTTCCTTTGTCGCTTCCACTTCCCTTCCACCTCCCTTCAAGATTCATCCAACATCAACCCAGCCACCCCAAACTGCCATCAGAACTCATCCTCTCGATAGCTAGGAGGTTGTCCCTCTCTTGGCTGTCCAGGTCCAAAGCACAGTCCAAACAAACACAGCCCAGGCACAATCCCTGGCTATTGTCCTATGACAGGTGCAGTCCTAGATTACTGTTTCTCAATCATAAGTTCCACTTCCTCCGCTACCCATGGCTTGGTTAGCCCAAAATCCCTCTCCTTTGCAATTCAACACCTATCATGATATGCTCAAAAATCCAAAAAGATTTTGCACAAAATTAAATCCTTGCAATCCACAAAGGACAACAAAATAGCACATTAAGATATTTGAAACAACAATCAAGGATATGCAGATTGATCACGAAGATGTGGCATGTCGTATTTTTCCATACTTGCTTGGAGAAGAATACTTTTATTGGTACATATTCCCTAGAGGATCTATTACTTCATGGGATCTTCTGAGGGGTGCCTTCTTGTAGAAATACAAGATTCCAATCAGCCCCTCAGAGCTATACCAAAAATTTATGTCCATTCGTAGGGAGGTCAATGAGCCAATTAGCTCTTTCAATGACCACTTCCATCATGCTTACATGAGACTTCAGCCTCCCTACATACTCAATGATTTTGCTACCCTGCTTGTTTACTATGAGGCGTTAGATAATCTTACATCAACACTAGTGAAGAGAATGCGTCCACAACTTACTACCTTGGTGAATGCCTATGTGGAGGCTATCATTACTAGTACAAATTTGGGACATAATAATTCTGGCCCATTGTGTTTTTTGGGGTAGATTTCACATCCTATGTAGGTTCAAGGGATTAATCAAGTGCTCCAGTAGCATACACCTCTTATCAACCAGGCGCCGCAACTACCTATAGTCCCTCATCCAGGGTAGCCAATGAACCAGGCACCTCCTGTGCCCCATTACCTATATAGCCTCAACAATATAAAACTTACCATCAGGTTCCCTCACAATAACAAACATATCAACAACAGCCTCAAGTGCCCCTATACTTGCAGGCACTAGAATTGCCTCCCACATAGAAAAAATAGCCTCATGCTTTGCCAGTTTTCTTGTAGAATCAAGTGTTGCAACCAAGCAACTTAGAGAAGGATTGACTTGATGAGCTGATAGAAATGATCTGAAAGATGTCCACATAAATGACATATTTGAGAAATCAGAATAGCTAGTTGTAGGCCTCCCAATGGAGTATCTAGGCTAATCTTAATAGGGATAATAGGGACAATCGAGATTACAGGGATGATCGTCATGCCAACACCTCTTTGGGGCATAATTTTGATAAAGGGCAGAATTCCAATCAGAACTATGAAAAGAGGCCCCTTCTCAGAGACATAATAGAACATGGAATACAAGGCCCAATAATAGGGGTGTTCCCACACCTCTTGATCAGCCTTCTAGAATAGAAAAGATGACTAGCAGAGTTTATCTTGGAGAAGCAACTCTATCAGGATGGTGCCAAATTCACAAGACTAGCAGACACTTTGAGTTGGACTACCCTGAGTTCCTCATAGTAGAAATTTTTTTTCAAGTGGAAGTCAAAAATTCTATGGATAATGTTGGATGTCGTGACATAGTCCCATCCGAGCCGTAAAACTCCTCAGTCCTCATGGTCAACTAGGCTCCATTTCCAAGAAGTGAAAACAATGTGCCCAAGGATGAAGCTGTCTCTACAAAATTTGAAGAAGTAAAAGAGGTAACTAGCAATGAAACCTTATCTCAGTTATTTGACTTAGTAGATAATTGTCCTTTAGATGATGAAGAGCCCTGTAAGGATGAAGTACACACATTCCATCAAAGAGCTACCCCATATTATTTGAGAAATAAACAAGTGGGGGGACCATTCACTAGATCTACCTCACCTAATTACTTACCTACACCATTGGATACAATTGCTACTAATAACCCTAGTTTCCCTCACGTGCCCACTTAGTATTTCAATAAGGATAGATCTTTAAATCATCTTGATAATCAACCACAAAACCAGGCTTAGGGCCAGCCCCAAAATCTATCGAGTCAAACAAAAACCCAGTTCACTAGCTCTACCATAGGAAGGGCCTTTGAATCTAAAATTGAGCAAATGGGTGAGTACGTCGCTAAGGAATTTAAGAAAGTTAAAATCAGCCTATCCACCTTTGAGTTACTTAAGGTCCCTGTTGTAAGGCACACTTTCTTTAGGATAATCAATGGCACTCCTTCCTCCAAAGTGATGTAGGAAACATCAGCTAGGAGGGTCACCTTTGAAGAACCTAGTCAAGAACCTGTGATTTAGGAAATCATAGGGAAAAGAAAAGATACTCCCTCTAATCAGCTCATGGGTAAGTATTCCGTGAAGGAGTCTGATCAGAACAACAAGAAAATCCTAAGGATCAGCCTTTAGGGAAAAACAAGGATAGAACTAGTGATAAGAATAAGGCTCAAGTAGCCCAAATAGACATGTCTATGGGACTTTTCCAAGGGAAGTTTGAGACTCTGCCCTTCCTCACCACCATCTAGATATTTGGAAGGAATTTGCACAATTTCTTGCTCAATTCAAGAGCATTTGTAATTGTTATGCCCTTGGCGGTGTGCAAATCCCTTGGGATTACTCCAACACCTTCGAGAAGGAAAGTCACTAGTTGGACAAGATAGAGATTAACATAGTGGGAGAGATGAATAGGATCCCAATGTAGATTGCAAAGGATCTGAGGGTACAGTAGGTCATCAACATTCAAGTAGCTGATATCCCCGACACCTACAGACTAATCCTCAGATGAGACTTCACCAAAACAC
This sequence comes from Sequoia sempervirens, assembly GCA_007258455.2. NCBI lineage: Eukaryota > Viridiplantae > Streptophyta > Pinopsida > Cupressales > Cupressaceae > Sequoia > Sequoia sempervirens. The sequence continues at coordinate 144,702 of VDFB02027664.1, read as the reverse complement.
TGAATGGATATGCTGCCACAAATCACTCTCATATGTGGCTGCTGTGGAAAGGGATGCCTAATTAGATCTACATAGATCGTGAGCCTTGTATGAAGTATGTGATCACAGAGTATAACAACACCAATGAGGTACTATTTGTTGAGACAAGATTGGGAAATTACTATTCTTGTCAAGAAGAATTCGAACCCTAGGAATAATTTGTTGCCGAAGTACTCTTGGTGCAATGTAGCCCTTCAACTAACTTCACTCAAATTACTTAGAGTACAGAGATGTTGGTAGAATCAGATGATAAATTAGATGAATACAACAACTTGGGACTACTTAATGGTTTCCAAGAATTCATGGAAAAGTGTGCAAAGGATTAACTTAGCCTGGGTTCCCGAATGACTGTCCAGGATCTCTTGCTACCAAATTGGTGCAGAATTCACAATGCTATCCACTCTAAGTTTGAATGTTGCTTGTGTCAAATGACAGTGGAACATGTCAATGGATTAGCTACTCCTTCAGGAGAATTGCCAAAGGAAATTCAAAAAAAATTGCCTATTGCCAATTATGTTGAGTCAACTCACTTTTTAAAGGATATGGAGGCAACTGTCCAACCAAGGAACAATGATGGCCTAGTCAGACTCGGTGTCAAGGAGATTTCCAAGTTCTAGATGTTGCGATTCAATGAATCCAAGATGAAGTAGGCTGCTAGTGCTAGATTCAAGCTCATTAGCCCAATGGGTAAAACTTTTCTTGCTGCCCATAGGTTACAATTTTATTGCACCAATAATGTAGTGGAGTATGAAGCCTTTGTGTGGTCTTCTTATGGCTCTCAAGAAAAATGTCAAAATGTTGCAAGTTTTTAGAGACTCTGAGTTGATGGTAAAGCAAGTTAGGAAATTGTATTCATGTCATGAACGAAGGCTTGCTAATTACAAACATAGGGTTTGGGATCTCTTGGAAGGTTTAGACACTTTTAAAATTCAGTTGATCCCTCATTCTCATAATCATACAGTTGATGATTTGGCTCAAGTAACCAACACGTTATAGCCATTATCTCTTTCTGGCCTCAATCACTTATAGTTGAGCTGGCATCTACTCCATCTATCCTAGACAATGTCACCTACTTTCAAGTTTTCAATGATGATAAACACATGCTTGAGTTCATCACAAGCTCTGATGTCTTTGCCACCCAAATAATAGATGAAGCTAATATAGAAGAAGCCGAACTAGACATAGAAGGGGTTATCAACCTCAAGAATAACACAATTCTCAGGAACATGGTTTAACTAGAACACATATTTGACATAGAACGGATTAGAGATCAAGATCAACAAGTCAAGAAGGAATCCATCAGCAATCAGCGTGATGTTCATAACCTTGGGACAACTGAGGAAATCAAAAATATCTTTATTGGCAAAGTATGCACTACTAAAGAAAAGAAATGGATCATTGATGATCTTCATAAATATAGTGATGTGGTTGCATGGAGCTATGAAGATCTTAAGACTTATGACACCTCCATCATAACACACACTATTCCCTTCAAGCCTGAGGAAAAAACCTTCTGGCAACGGCAACACCCCATCAAGGCCTTATTGGAGCTGATTATTTACAAAGAAGTGCAAAAGTTGCTATTAGAAAGGATTATCTTTCCAATCCGCCACTCCACATGGGTTGCCAACTTGGTACTAGTTAGAAAAAATAATGGTAAAATTAGGTTGTGGGTAGATTTTCACAATTTGAACCGAGCATAGGTAAAGGACAATTACCTGGTGCCCTCACTAGATGAGGTAATGAAGATTATTAGTGGGTCATAAATGATGTCCTTCTGCGATGGTTACTCAGGCTATAATTAGGTAATGGTGTAGTATGAAGACTGTCATAAGACAACATTCACTACCAAATGGGGAAATTTTTCCTATAGACGAATGCCATTTGGGCTCATTAATACTGGTGCAACCTTCCAACGTGCTATGGACATTGCCTTCAAAGATTTGATTGTGAAGTGCATCATCATCTACATGGATGATCTGATGGTGTTCTTAAAAAGGAAGAGTGATCACATCTTGGATCTATGTAAGGTCTTCCAAAGGTGCCAAGAGTATGGTGTCTCCCTTAATCCCAAGAAGTGCATTTTTGGGGTTATTGAAGACAAGCTATAGGGACATGTTATCTTAGAGTGAAGCATCTCTATTGATCCAAAATGCATTCAATCCTTGCTAAAAATCCAGTTTCCTGGTAGCAAGAAGGAGCTTAAGTATTTATTTGGAAAGATTAGCTTTGTCCAAAAGTTCATTACAGGTTTTGTTGAGATTGTCAAGCCCCTCAAGGCCATGCTCAAACAAGATACCAAGATAGAATGGACTCTTGAAGTGAAGCAGGAATTTGAGGAAATTAAATAGGTGATTGTCAAAGCACCCATATTAGTTAGTCCAAATTACTTGAAGCCTTTCTATATTTATTCGTTTGCTTCAGATCATTCATGCGCTAGCATCCTAACCCAGAAAGATGACAATGGAAATGAGAACTTGATTGCTTTTATGAGTGCTCCTTCAAAAGATGCAGAACTACATTACCACAACATAGAAAAACAAGCATATTCCCTTGTTAGGGGAGTAAAGAAATTCAAGCATTACATCTTGCGTAATAAAGTGTTCGCTATAGTTCCTGACCTAGTAGTCAAGACCTTGCTAATGTAGAATGAGTTAGGTAAACATAGGGAAAAATGGGTCACACCTGCAAGAGTATGGCATGGAAATCTAGCCAATGAGATTAGTGAGGGGACAAGCACTTACTTGAATGATGGCTGAAGCAGTAGCTGATGTGGGATTTGAACTCATAATGCAACAATATCAGCTGGAAGATGTTTCTCCAGGGGAATGGTATGAAGATGTCTTTTACTATTTGTTGAATCATAAGTGTCCACCCCACCTACAGGGAGTTAAAATATGCTCTCTATTTGAAAAGTAGCAACTATATGTTTCAAGGATCCATATTGTATAAAAGGAATCATGAGGGTATCTATTTGAGATGCCTTGGAAAAGAGGAAATAGATCGAGTCCTAAGGGAGTTCCATGAAAAATTTGGCATGGGTCATGGGTCCTGACCCTCCACCACACATCAAATATTAAGGGCAGGATATTATTGGCCCACGATCTTCAAGGATTCACATAGCCACATTTGCTCATGTCACACATGTCAAAAAATCACTAATAAAGAAAGGAATGTTGTTGTCCCTTTGCAACATGTTCTGGAGGTGAGACTATTAGCACAATGGGGTCTTGATTTCATTGGTCTAGTAAGCCCTCCATCATCTATGGGAAATAGGTACATTCTAACTGCTAGTGATTATTGCACTAGATGGACAAAAGCACTAGCTTGTAGACAATGCACAACTGAGGTGGTCATTAATTTTTTGGAAAGCTTTATTTTAAATCTCTTTGGTTGCCTATATGCATTAGTGTGTGATAATGGACCTTCATTTGCTTCATTAAAATTTGCTAGCTAGGCCTTTGACTATGGCATAGCCCTTAAGTTTTCATCTAACTACTACCCCTAGGGAAATGGCCTTGTTGAGTCTAGGAACAAGAATTTGATAGCCATGATCAAAAATTTGCTAGATAGGAATCCCAAGGACTGTCATACCTAGCTTCGATTCACCCTTTGGGTAGATCACACTTGCCACAAGACTACCCTTGTCGATTCTCCATTTCACTTAGTTTATGGCCTACAACCTGTCTTTCTGATCCACCTCAAAATACCCACTCTTCAGTTTATCAATGAATTTTATGAAGGGGGAGACTGTAGAGAAGCTCATTTAGTTGAGCTTTTGCATTAGAAGAAGTACGAGACTAAGCAATAGAAAATTTTGCTAAACATCAGGGCATAGTCAAACAATGGTTCAATTGATGAGCCAAAATTAAATCCTTTAGGATTGCAGATCTGGTCTTATGTTGGGACAGGGATCATGAGAAGAAAGGGGGACATAAAAAATTTGACAAGCTTTGGCTTGGCCCCTTTTAGATAGCTGAAATCTTGGGAGATAATGCCTTTTGTTTAAATACCTTAACTGGTGAAGACGTCTCGTTGCCTATTAATGGGTAGAATTTGAAGCATTACTTCCAAGTCTGAGCTCGTGTGGAGCTATTCCTATAAATACCTGCACATAGGTTGGGTTAGGTTTCCTTTTGCTTTGCTCACGTCTTGCTGTTTTGCGTCATTTCATTTTTCTTGCTCCCCAACCATTTTGTTTTGCTGAAAAGTTCTTCATTCCTGATGCAGTGGCCATGCTCGTTCGGTGAATGGTTCACTTTGTTGTTCATCCCTAGTGTTCTTCAGTCAAATATTCATTCTTGACTATTAGTCCCTGATAACTATCTAGGAATGATTTCCTCATTTGAACTCTTTTTTAGAACTTGATCCTTGGTTGGATCCTTGTACATTCATCTTAGATCTTGCACAAAACACCTACTAATTATGTCCAAAGGACTGTACGGTGGCTGCTATGATAACTTGGTGACTGAAAATCTCAAGTCCTCTTCAGTGACCACTATGACTCTCAAACCCATCATAGGCTTAAGTACTTACACGATTGGGAAAAGGGATAAAGTACAAAAAGAAAAATTAGAAAACAAGAAAGAAGGAAAGAAAATGATGAAATCAAGCAACTATTTGTGTGTACGAATAACACTACTGGGGCTATGGATGCCCAGCTGGTAGTAGAGCAATGTTCATGAGGTCACGACGACAACTTCACTGGGGCTATGGATGCTTGGCTAGCAGCGAGGTAATGTCCAAGTTACTTTTGGTGTTGGACGATTTAAATAGCTTGCTCTGTTTGATTAGTTGTTACTTGTCTTAGTTCCCGAGGAAAGAATGAATTCACTAATCACACACTTTTGATATGTCTCATAGATTGATCCAACTAAGCACCTTGTTCTCTTAGTTCATTTATGGAAGTTGGCCCCTAGTCTGTGAAACCAGAGATTTTGGTTCCCGAATGAATATTTATCCATAGTAAGCTCAAGAGCATTCCCTAGCAGAGTCACCATTTGTTGTGCCCGTAGCAAACATGCTCCATTTGGAATGGGGACCCTTTCTTTCTCTGCCTTGCTAGGTCATTTTATTACCACCTCATTTTGCATGCTCCATTTTGGTGTCCTAGTTGGTCAGTGTGTCCCCAAAGTCTCATATTAGGTTGACCATGCCTCACCCCCGCAAAATTTTCTAAGTCCTCAGCCTTCACGGGGTTCCTTTAGCAGTTTTCCTCTGCCAACATCCTTGACATCTTCCAGGCCCGACCCTTCTGGTTTCCCATCATGGGTTTCCCTTTGGTGCTTGCTATCTTAAACGGCCAAATGATTCCATCTTTCTGCACCTTGGGTTCCAGTTAGTTGTTCGCTATGTCTCAATGCTTTTGGTGGCTAAGTTTAAATTACACTGCTTTGAGACCCTTTGGACCTGATCTTTCAGAATGCTCCTACCAGAGTTATGTTCTTCTTTCACCGTCTCTGACGACCATCTTCTAAGAGCCTCCTTGGACCTAGGACCCATCCTCACAAATTTGTGTTGCAAAAAGGCCATCCTTCATAAGCCTCGAGCTTAGTTAGCTAGACTTCTCTGCCCGGGAAGCCTTTGTAAGTTCTTTACGTCGATGATCACCAAATCACATCCCTCTAGCCTCCGAGTTCTAGACCTCCCACCGCCATCTTGGAATTTGAATTCACCAAACCTCTCACCCTTTGTACAAGCATTTATGAGATGCATTAAATGAGTTTTGGGGTATAAATAGTAAGCATGACCTATAATTTTCACAATGTTAGGTTAGCCAGAAGAGAGTTCAGAGCTGTCAGAGAAGCTCAGCGCCTTTTCCATTTTCTGCCATTGTGCCTATTGCTTGCATCAATTGATTCTCCAAGGATTCAATGATCTTCACCACCAGGTTCTTCAGGTATGCTTGCTGTCCACCCTCTTGCATATTTTTTTTTTGATGATTTCATGATAAATAATGGATTGGTGGGGAGAAATGTGCATCCTTTGGGTAGAGAAAATGAACATCTAAAAAACCCATGTCTTAAAATTGCAAGGAACCCTTCAAAACTGCCTTAAAAATGAATCCAAGACTTTACCTTTGCAATGTCATTCTTCTTGCAGAGCGCCCACGCCTTCCGGGCCTGAGCCTTCTCATAGCCACTAAAACATTAAAAATTAAGACTTCAAACTAATGGAAAAATGTTCGTCTAGACCTGAGACTCTGAATTTCCCTACCCTATTCACCGTTAGGACTTACAAAAATGAACTATTCTACTTTCAGGCTTCTCGGGCCCGTCCTCACGGGATTCTGTCCCTAGGATGTCTTGAGGCTTTTGCGGTTTCAAATGGCATATCCACTTCATCCGCATGCCCCCTGGGTCTTGTTGTGATCTTCGCCGACCGAGTTAAGTGAAAAAAGTGCCACATCCATGGCATCCTTCGAACCCTAGATTGTAGAGTTCCATTCATAGACTTCCGCGTCGATGTCGCTGTTCCAAATGACCAAATGACCTCTTCCTTCCGTGCTTCTGGGTCCCGTGCATTCCAACACCGTTTGAACACCAAATGACCAAAAACTTAGGGGCCAGCTTCTGCTACACCTCCTCCTTTAGGTTTCCATCATCGGGATGTTGTCCCATCTCGGCCATCTTAAAAGGAAAAATAAACTCGTCTTTTTGACTCCTAGGTCACAGTGTTGCAATTTCCCAAGAAACTAATGAAGAAAACATAAAGGCCAAACATAATGCTGGGTTTGGCTTGCCAAGTTGTCCCCACTGGGTCTCCATTCAACATCCGCCTTTCCAAATGACCATCGTCCAACATTCTCCCTACTCTTGAGACCTGAGCACTTAAAATATTAAGAGGGTAGGTTGACCACCTTTCTGCCTCACAGGTCTTGGACTTCAGAACTCAATCCTTAGAATTCCATTTGCTCTTGGCCATTTCAAATGACAAACCCTAGATAACTTTCTCGCCTCAAACCTTCGGGTGATCATAACTAATTCAAATGACCTCCAATCTAGGAACAATCCTTGACTCACGTGCTTAAATTGAGCCCTCCCCTACATGAATCATCCAAATTTGAAGTTGGGAGGAATCACACGGGTTGCCCTGCCTTGTTCGCCCTTTGCAAAATGACAATCCTGCTAGGGAAGTCCAGCCCTTTGGGCCCGGATTGGCCAAATTCCCTCTGGTGAACTACTAATGAAATCTCAAATTAAATTTTTGACCTCATCGATAGGGATTTTGGCTAACATTGATGTCTTTAAGCTTAATTGTACGAATTATGCCTTTGTCTGTAGGATATATGGAATCGGGTGTAGGACCCTCAGGGGCAGCTACAAAGAAAGACAAAAGGAAGAAATCAGGCAGAGTTCCTCATGGGAAAGAGGACAAGGACTAGATGAAATACCAATTCCAGGGGGAGCCTTTTCACTCAAAGGTCATTACAGATTGGAAAAAAATCATAGACACCAATATCGGGAAAATCAATATTGATGAATTCAAGAAAAGGGTTAGGGTCAGCCCGACCACAAATAATGCAAGATTGATTAGAAGCAGTGGAATTGCTAAGGTTTCAGGGTTTCCTCAATCCCTCATTGCTCTTGAATTGGTCATGGCATGTAGGAAGACTTATCAACCAGAGACTCAAATAATAGTTGATAAGGAAGGAAACATTCTAGCTGATATGTCTAGTGAGGCAATAATGAAGACCTTCCACATCCCTAGCTTTCGGGAGATGGAATTGCTAAAAATAAAGGAATGTAAAGAAATGTGGGAAGAGGACTTGGTTGGGTGTAAGAAGCTTATAAACCAGTTCTGTCTCAAGGAGAAGCGGGGTAGCGCTGTGAAATTTTCTAAAGAATTTTTTTGCAACAATTTTCACGAAGATTATCATGACTTGGTGAATATATTGAGTAGAGTAATGGGACTTCCCACTGTTGCATATTTTTAGGAATAATAAGTGACTACTTCCACGAGTAGTTTATGAATTTCAAGAAGACCTCCAAATTCTACATGACCTGCTATCTTGTTTACTCACTGGCCGAGCGGAGGAAGTATAGCGGACTATTCAGGGCACCTGATGAGGAATCTGGGTGAAAGCTAAAAGTTTATGATAGATACCCCCAACTCTAGTTCATAAATTTTAAGAAGGATTATTGCAAGGTGAATGATGCTTTCATGGGTCACATCATTAGACTACTTGGAGGGGATTTTGAAAGGAAAATTTCTCACAGTGCTCGAGCGTTCCTGAAATAATATGCCTTCTTGTTTATTCAATACCCTACATTCACCTACATTCATGCCCAAGGTTACCTAGAGAGGCCAAATGAGCTACCCAATACCCCAAGGACTAGATCATATTATTAGAACTCTCTCAAAAATTGCGGCATGTACATACTCTCCTCAACAACAAGCATTTGGTAGGGATCCCTTATCCCTTAACTTTCGGCCGAGGGATGTACAACTTGAAAACCTCCCAGTGTGCTAGGAATTCTGAGAAGGAACTAGCAGAATATCATTTTTTCCTACACACTTCTCACCCATGAATGGACCCATATGGGAACATAAGGAAAGCACTGGGACTAGAGTACACCCATTTGCATCACATAGAAGATTTATGGGAAAATTGCAAAGATGATAAGGAGGTGTGTGCAAGGCACTACATGTGATTGACCAAGTACTTTTTGAAAGGGTGAATATATTTCTTATACCTGACCAAGTTGAAGAAGATGAAAGCACCATAATGGACCCCAGCTACAATGTAGTCACCAACTTGCCACTACCAGCAATATACTGGGATGAACAAGAGGTCGATGACCTCGATATTATAACCAATACTGTCGAGTCTCGCACCAAGGACTGGGTCGATGGACAGGTAGCTCGATTGAAGCAACATGGGGTTGTCATAACATATGAAGGGCTCAAGAGTGAGGCAAGTTCCATAGATGATGTTGCTGCTACAACCTCGACATGAGAAACATCTAAATCTCCTCTGCTCACAAGATCGAGGAAAAGAAAAGAAATCAAAAAACAGTAGCTAAATCGTAAAGTGTATGCAAGGAAGGCTTCAGAGGGTGAGTCCTCAAAGAAACATAAAGGGTCGGGAAGCATCATGGGGCTGCTCACAATTCAAGAGGATCCCCTCCATAAGGGAGAGGAAATAGAGATGGATCATCTGAGATCTCTGCCAGCTACTCCTGAGGTTGTTTTCCCTCCACCTGTTTCCCAAGCTATGGTTGCTACATCCCTGCCTATAGTGGATATTTTGGTCCACCTTGCCTCCTCTTCACTAGTTGGGCCCATAGTATTTGTTGATTCCTCCTTCGCTACAACTTCTCTGCTTTCCTCTGCCTCCATGTCCCTCACCACATCACTTCCGCTAACAATGGATACAATACCAATGCCTGCACTCACATTGCTAGAGGAATTCTCGCGACACATGCAGAATGTTCCTTCTGAGATTTCCCAAGTATTATTGAACCCAAATATTCATGCTACTTTAGTGCAGGTCATTGCCAGTGTTCCGTCCACAAAGCCTCCAACGAAATCACAATCAATGGAAGCTACAATGCAAATATCTGAGGAGCTAGAACGGTGAGAAAGAGAAGCTTCAAAATCATTGGAAGAAGAGGCAAACGAGTATCATTAGCATCTAGAGTATGAGCACCTGCAAATTGAAAAGGTGGTTTATGTGGAAGAAGAAACAAGTTCTTCTGAAAGTGGAGATGAAGAAGAGGATGCGATGGAAAAATTATTGTACAAACCTTTGATCCAGATTTTGAGGAGGAGATGGCCTGACAACTAAAGGATGTAGGAGAAGAAGTAGAAAGGTCACCTCCCAAAGAAGAAGGGAAAGAAGATGACAAGGCAAGAGAAAATTTAGAGCTTCCTACAGGCGAAGAACAAGAGGAAAGCCCCAAACATGACAAAGAAATTCCTTTCTTCGGGGGACAAGAAGAAAAAGGAAAGGAGTAGCGAGAAGGTGTGATATCTCCTCATAATTAAGAGGAGAATGTAGTAGAGGAAAAAATTGAAGGTGAGGCTCAAATTGACAAGAGTCTCAAAATTGAACAGTCTGAGGAGCATGTGCACAAGGATGAACAGGATGAAGAAGTTGAAGAAAAGGAAGAGGGGGAGGCTGGAAAAGATGAAAGTCCCTGGTAGAGGTTGCCTAATAAGTCTCCCATAAAAAACCTTGTGTTCATCCAAGACTCTAATGAAGAAGAAGGAGAAGGCACGAAAGTGGAGGAAGAGGCTCCCGGAGATAGAGAAATAGAAGTCCAAACAAATAAGGAGGACGATGATATTGAGTCACCCAAAGAAAAATCTATGATGCATAAATGGTTAGAAAAGCATCTTGAGAACAAAGCTCCTGCCTAGGTTGACCCAAGAGCAAGGTTGGAAGCTATCTTAGCTAGGGAACAAATCACTACCATAAAGGAAAAGAAGCCCATAATTAGATCCAAGGTAACAATGGATGTTTCTGGATCTACGACCATCCAGGTGGCCACACTGGTAGTGGGAGCAGAAGGGATAAGCTACAATGTCTCTACCATCAATTTGGGAATGAATACTAGAGATAAAAAGGTTAAACATCTCAAATAATCTGTTGCCATGGTGGTACACCTGATACAACAAGAAAAAGTTTCAAAAGAAGAGATAAAGGCATAGGTGCTGACCTGACGACCTACATCCAACAATGGTCCTCTGCAAAAGAAGTGCCTACCACATTTGTTGTTCCACTGCAGCTGCTGTCAAAGGAGAAAATAGATAAACTAGAAAAGAGAAAGAGTTTGGACAAGACTACAAAAAGCTAGTTCTGGTAGGTTCTATACGCTCGAAACATGGGCATCGGTCAGGCTGTCTGGACAACGAACAAATTCTTAGATCTCCAATAGTTCTCTTGAGGGTACTAAGAAGCTTTACACTAATTTCCCATCAAGATATGAGTCTACCTACCCAAAGATTGAGGCTATTCTTAAGCTACCAAGTGCTACTTGGGAAAAGGAGCTCATATTCAAGGACTACCACTAGCTCATGGACATGTGGAAGTGTGATTTTGTCAATTGAAAAGAAAGGTTGGAGTTGGTGCTCGATAAGGTGAATATGGATATCAAGTGGGATAAGGAGATTAGAGCAGATTGTACTTGGTACTTGAAGTTGCTAATGAGATATGACATGCCTACAGTACAAATAGATTCAGAGAAGATAAAGCCCCACTTTCAGAAGAAGATGGAGGAAGGGATATCAAATGAAATCACCACTGATTTCATGAGATTTTCCACCTGAGCCTTCACCCATTCAAAGATGTTCCAGGACCGCACTGCAAAGTATGATGAAGATTGGGAAAAGCTTACCGAACAATACAAAGAGTGGAGTTATTAGGTGCTACAATATGAAATCGTAGACATGGATAAGCTCCAACTGTTAATTCTAAAATTTATAGAGTATGCAACTATAAAGAAACAGGAAGGTAACCCTATTGTTAATGAAGATATCCTAAAGGAATAGCTACAACAAAAGGGAAATCAACAAAAAGACAAAATGCTACAGTGCTATCACTAGAGGACAAAATAGGGATAAAGACAAAGTTGTATTTTAAATTGTAAAATATTGTGGAGTAGGTAGAACCCTAATTTGTAACGAATCTTGTCCACACAATGAAAATTAATCTTGGCCATTCATTCTACCTTTTGGATACTATAAATAGGGGGTCTCCTCTCATTTTCAAGAAAGTTGAGTTGTTGTAATGACATGCTATAGAAATTTTTAACGAAAATACATTGACTTTGTTGCATTTTTTGAGTTTCTCCACATGTTTCATGATTCAATCTCCCATAGTTAGATGTTTTAGTTAGATTTACATCACTTTTATAGTGGTTTTTTAGATTGCTTGGATAGATTTGATAATGCTGTTCTGTGGTTGTAGAAATTTCTGCCGTGTAGATGCCTTCCATTCCATACTCTTTGCTATTTTCCACTGGTAAATGGATTTGTAAAGTTATTCTAGGCTAAAAATTAAAGCTACTCTAAAATTTTATCTTTATTCATGCATGTATATGGTGAATGGATGATAAAATATCTATAGACCTTAGAGGATAGCACAAATTTCATGATACAGAAGGCTTCTTGGTTAAGTGGAATCCTATTCGAAGGGAGCTATCCATAGAAAAAACTCCATGATCACTATTTATAGTTAGTTGCAGATCCAAGAAACTCTCCTTTTAGCTACTATTTTTTCCTTTTTTTAAGAAGTAACTTGTGCTAAGGTTCATTGTACACATTAACTTCTGTTTTAGAAAATTCAAACCTGAAGATCGATTTCATCCTACACATCTATGAAAGTCTTCCCTATGATTACCAGTATAATCAAATCCATTATAAACTAAGGAATCCCATGCAAGTCATAACCTAACACTCAAGAGACCTTGGGGTGATTTTCATCAAGTTGTTGTTGGAAGTCTCCTTTCAAGAGAGGTAGTGTACTTATGCATTGCCTGTGTTGAGAAAGTGCGCAAAACGCAACATCAACAAACACCTCATTATTTTATTATCGGCCCCTAGGACAACCATTTTGCAAGATCTCTTTCTCCTTTCTATTGAGATCTTTAGGGTTACACTTCAATGAAATAATTAGAAAGTGGGCGTGTTGTATGTCCTAAACCATACGATAGCATCTCCAACCCCATTTTTTGTTGTTTCATTTTGGTGAACCCTACGTTATAAAGCTATGATACACTTTAGCTATGGGGACCCCAAAATACAATTCACTCCCTTAGTTGATACCCTTCATAACACAATGACACAAATTTTAGAACAACAAATGATTACCTTGCCTCTCATTAAACAACTCGGTCATAATAAACCATTTCCCACAAACCATAGACCAAATTGTTACTGCCATTATCACCAAAAAAATGGGCAGGACACAAAAAATTATAAGTATCTTAAACATCTTGTCCAAGACCTCATTGATTCCAATCGTCTTTTTGCTGGAGGTGTTAGTAATGAAGGAAAGAAATCTGTTTCCCCTCCTAACCAAAACTTGCAAATTTTTAGTAACCCTATGCCTGATCATAAAATCTCATTTGTCAAAGCTAGTGAAACTATAAAGAATGATGTGACGAATGTTGATATGGATGATGATAATAATGATACTATTCAACATGATTCTATAGATAATGATCCCATGGATGAAATGGTGGGAGTGATAGATGTCATTCCTTGTAGGGGCCAAAATAAGAATCCTCTTGATATTGCTTTCTCCTCTAAGGATATACTTAAACATGCACCTAATGGTCCTCTCTACATAGTCAATCATCTCTATGAAAATCCCACTAAAGGGATATTAATAGATCTCCTTTTTGGAGAGAATGTGATCATCGAGGAACTCTTATTTCTACATGAACTCTATCAAGATATATATGATACGTCAGAAGGATGGATCAAGATGCATAATGGTTTTTCCCTCCCTACAATGGGATCGATCACCCTTCCTTTATAAATAGGTCTGAAAACATTAGATATATGATTCTCCATCATCCTTCAGTTAGACCAATTTCCTATGAAGCTAGGCTATCCATGGCTTCACTCCATGAATGTAGTCCTTTCTATTGTACATAAATGTTTAAATTTTCTATTTGACAATGAAATCTTCATTGTCCATCATAGTGGCTTTAAGCCTTTGTCCTCCTGTGGAAAATTTTCCTTAGATTTATTTTTTCCCGAACCTATAAAACCTATCAAACCATGACAAGAATTATTTTTCAAATCCTATCAAACCATGACAAGAATTATTTTTCAAATCCTATCAAAATTTCAAGGAAAAGAAAATAATAGAATTATGCCTTTGAAACATGCCTCAACCTATGAATGAGCCCACCATCCTTGAAAAAACCATGATTGAGCCTAAAGAAATTCCAAACTACCATGACCAACCTAAGAAAAAAATTTCACTTACTTCCCACAAAATACCAAGAGACAATGAAAAAAATCTCATCACGTCTCCTAGAATAAAACAAGTTTAAAAAGTCAAAGAGAAAGTGATCAAACAATATCCCATGGTTCCTTCTGTTCCTCTTCTCAGGGAAGAAAATAAACCTATGGTTGATCAACCTGCTCTTACACAAACACAACTTGAAAATTGATCTAAAAGAAACATAGATGCTATAGAGTGTAGGCCTAGACGTCATGCCCTTATTTGTAGGTTACATCAAGAAGTAAACAAAGAAAATAAAAATCCAAACTTGATTGAAGCAATGCATGATGAGCCTCCCCCTTCACCAAAACAAGAGTTGAACCCTTCCTTAGAAATTATCATTTGACCTCATGTTGTGTTTAATTTAGATGATGGTGACGAGATTAATAAAATTGATGAAGAGGTGCATAACAGATTGAATACATTTATTTCCTCTTCCATGAGCTTAAACAATAATTCTCCTAAGAAGAGTGTTGAACTTAGTAATGACCCTAGTTCGATACTTGCTATTTTACCTTTGGCTAGTTGTCTTCCTTTAGTATACAATGAACATGATTAGGATGCAGACAACCTACTTTAGGTTGACTTGCATTTGCCTTACTAGTTTGTTTGCATCATTTTATTTTTCTTTTGTGTGATTGGATGTGCGTATTGTGATCCCCCGTGATGTTCTTTGAAGTATCTCTCTCCCTCTCTCTCTCTTTGTGACATTCCTCTATTTGTACCTTCATTCTTCTCTATGCCATAAAATTTTCATCTTTGTTCCTTTTACCTTTTTCATTTGTCTTGTGTTCTTCTTTTGGGGATGACGCAAGGTGTCGATAAATTCATGTCTCTTCCATTTTGACCCAAAAGATTTTCTTTTACTTTTTTTTATTTCTTTTCTTTGTCTTGTGTTTTCCTTTTGGGAATGGTACAAAGTGTCAAGACATTCATGTATCTTCCATGTTGACCCAAAATATTTTCCTTCACTTTTCTTTATTTCTTTTCTTTGTCTTGTGTTTTCCTTTTGGGGATGATGCAAGGCATTGAGACATTCATGTCTCTTCCATGTTGACCCAAAAATATTTTCCTTTTTGTGTCATTATTCCAATTCTATGAGTATTTGTGGAATGATGATAGTTCTGAGCTCTCTTAAAAACATTGTAGCAAGAACATGCTGACCCAAAATCCATAGAGCCCTCATGTGTTTGGATTTTAATTTTGGGGGAAACCCCTCTCTTGTGCTTTTTTTGCATGACGTAGCTTTATTGAGAAACATATATGACTTGGCATAGGGATTTCTAAGTTAGCTCTCATGTATTCTTTATTGTTAGATTATCATTTGCTTCTTTAAAGTAATTGCTCACAACATGGTGTTTAACAATTTGTTTAAAGTGGGGGCATACATTGGCATTATTCTTTTTGGACACAGAAAAAGTAACCCTTTTAATTTCTCTAGTTTTGTCCCTCCTTGTGCCTGATTTCACCTTGATTTAATGTTGTAATGTAACTTATACATTCACATTAGGTCTTTAATATTCAAATTATTAAGAATTTATAATGTCTTGTCAAGATGTTGTGAAGTGTTGTAACACATTTCTACACTTTTCTAGACTCTTCTTATTATAATTCATCTAAATATCACCTTTTTATCCCTTAACAAGTCCTATTTCAAAGTGTTGTAAAGTCTTGTAACAAGATTTCATGCTTTTCTAGGTTTTCCATCACTAATTACACCTTTCTTATGCTTTATTTGGCCCATTTATGCACTTATAGGCCTGATTTAAGTGTATTTTTGAATACAAACTTGAAAAACAACATTAAATACAACTTAATTCTTGAAACCCACTTGCAAACCTTGAGTGGGACTCATTCACCATAAGTGGCGAATGAGTCCCTCTTGGCACAAAATTCAAAATAATTTCAAATTTCCTTCAGATATTTATTTATTAAGACCTTATGTTAGCCTGTGATGTTGTATTTTCAGGTAATTAGGGCATAAGTGTGTATAAATAAGTGTTTTTCCACCCATTTTAATCCCCATTCATCCCATTCACTCATCCAACATCAATTAACATTCTAAGCGCTTGAGCATCATAACATCATTGAATCAAGCATCTTGGAGTAGCCATTGACATATCTTCATAATTCAACAATAAGGTTTTGGTGAATTGAGGACACTTGTATGCTGTTTATTCATCATTCCTTTCTTGTTTTCATTTCATTTCTTTATCAAGGGTTTGATTACCACAGTGGGATTTGACCAAGGAAAATCCCTATACTCTAACCCTTAAGCATTTTCCCCCTCTTTGCATGTGTGTTTGCAGGGCTTGTAGGTATATTTTTCAAAGAAATAGGTGTTGAAAAGTGGTCAATAATTCATCAAAGTGATTCAATTCAACCAAACCCTAATTCAAGCTTAGAGACAACATTCAACCCATTTTCTGTAGATTTGATTCCGTCAACTCGACAAGAAGACAAGTACAGATTTGGACCCACAGAGTTGACTTCAAAATTTGGAAATTTTTGGAGGACTGATTCACCATCAGTGGTGAATGAGTCCCACTACCAGGCTAGAAAAGGTGATTTCATCAAAGTTTAGTTCTCGATAGTCGGAAACTAGTTTCTGGATAGTTTACTAGAAGAAGGACTAATTCACCATCAATGGAAAATGAGTCCCATTGGGCATTAATAGTGATTTTTGTCAAATTCCAGAACCCTCCTGTATTAGCATTCCATCTCCAGGTGCACTTTGTTCAATCTCATTCAGTTTTGTTTTCATTTGTGCATCTTTCTTGTTCATGTTTGCAAACAACACTGATTTTTCAAACACTTCATATTCCTTAGTTTTTCATACATAATCACTAGTGTTTTTCAATTCTTTGCACTTATTTTACTTCATTTAGGCATATTGAATCTATATCATATCCCTCTTTGAGTGTAAACATTGCATTTTGGGCCTTAATCATATCTCCTTTTAGGTGGAAAACCCTAGAAAGAGCATATAGCATTAAGGTTACCAAAATCTTTGTTTTCATTTTGGTGAACCTGCATATTGAGCATCCTCTTTCTAATTTCCATTACATTTACATTCTATTATTCATAGCATTAGATTTTTGCATTGTTTTTGCATCCTAAGATTCACAAATTTGCATTAGTGAATATCTCATATAGATTTCATTTTTGCATTACAAAAACTAAAATTATGCATTTGCATCTGAAAAGCATAAAAATCACTTTAATTTAAAAAAAAAAAACAAAATCCATCCCTGGACTCATTCACCACCATAGGTGAATCAATCCAATTGCACATTCCGAATTGCATTTTTAGGCATTTTTTGGGCATTTTCTACTTTATAGTATTTTGCTAAAACTTTCTATCATACTTTCAAGATTCTCTGTTTTATCTTCTTTCTTTCATATTAGTTTCCTTTCATTCATTTTCATCATCACTTTTCTCTTTAAAAAGTTTTGGAATTCATTAAAATCCCTAGTGGACATACCAAACCTTTCCTTTGGCTGTGATCCTAATGACCTTGAGCTTCCTCATGCTCCTTAAAATCCTCATGAATGTCCTCATGTTGTTGAAATAATTGGAGAATATGATGATAGCATGAATAAGTTCTTAAATGAATGCCTTGACAACCTTGAAAACAATACAACCTTTTACCCATCCATGACATCACAAGATCTTCCTACTGTCCCACCTCCTACTATATTTGGATGTCTACATCTTGAAACGAATGAAGGACCTAAGTTCCCTCCATTGGGTGGACCTAGTTCCTCTAACCAAGTGACTCCTTGACCATTTTATGATCATAAAGTTACAAACACGCCAATCAACCTCAAAGAAACATATGGAAAAGGCTTTACCATCTTAAGCAAACAAGGATGTGACACAAAAATTGAACATAACATTCACCAACTTCTAGAACAAAAACCAACAAATGAAAACACAATAGGATTAGGATATCAAGATCCTCCTCATGATAACAAGCCTCCTTTTGAATATTGGAGACTTTAGAATGATGACATAGTGATCTTTGATTCCCCTCCTGACTTGAGTATTCTCCTTCCATGTGAAAAAACCTTACATGATTCCAATGACAAGGATGCTAGGATCCCTATGGGTCCTCTTCCTCCTTCCATCCATGAAAAAGGTGAATCTAGTAAACACAAACAACCCTACAAATGGAAAAAATTAAAGTTTCCTCTCAACACACCACTTGAATGCGAAAGGAAACTCCAAATGATTTTAAACAGAGCTTTTATCTTATTACCACCTATGAATAGGTTGGTAATCCATCCTAAATATTCTAATGTACCCTATTGTAAATACCACTATATTCTTGGACACCGCACTGATGAATGTCAGACATTGAAGCACATGCTGAGTATGTACCACTTCACTGATACCGACTATTATCCTATCATCCCATAGTGCCCTATCACCAACCTTATCATACAATAGTTGTAGAATCTTCAATTCTGACTATCGCATGATCCTTCCTGTCATCCATCTTGGCTCATACTTGCCTTACACTCAATGGGGGAAAGAAGTTGTTAGCCTTTCCCTTGTAATGCATTTTTCCTTGTCCCTTGGCTACATTATTCATCTTCCACTTATACCATTTGAGATTGGAAGGTGGATGATATGTTTCATGCGTGATTTACATTTTCATTACTAGTTACCTTTTCTTTTTCTTTTATTTGATTTGATTGCATGTGCATATTGTGTTCCCCCATGATGTGACGTTTGATGTTTCCCTCTCTTTGTGACATTCCTATATTTGTACCTCTATTCTTCTATATGTCGTACATTTCTTGTACTTTTCACTTTTTTTTTGTGTTTTCCTTTTGGGGATGATGCAAAGCATTGAGATGGCCTATGTCTCTTCCATGTTGACACAAAAGGTCTTCTCCCTTTTTGCTTTTGTTTTTTTTTCCTTTTGGGGATGATGCAAAGCATTGAGATGCCCTATGTCTCTTCCATGTTGACCCAAAAGGTCCTCTTTTTTTCTTTTTTTTTGTGTTTTCCTTTTGGGGATGATGCAAAGCATTGAGATGTCCTATGTATCTTCCATGTTGACCCAATTAGTGCCTTTCATTTTTTTTTTACATTGCCTTTTCTTGTGTTTTCATTTTGGGGATGATGCAAGGTGTTGAGACTAAAATGTATCCTTCATGTTGACCCAAAACCTTTTCCTTTTCTTTTTCCTTTTTCGTTTCCTTTTCACTTGTGTTTTTCCTTTTGGGGATGATGCAAAGTGTTGAGACCACAATGTATCTTCCATGTTGACCCAAAATGGACTTTTCTTTTCTTTTGTTTTCCCTCTCTTTGTGTCATTCTTCTAGTTCTATGTCTTTGGGGAATGATAAAAATTTTGAGCTCTTTAATAAAAATATTGTAGCAACAAACATACCAACCCAAAATCCATAGATCCCTTATGTGTTTGGTGTGTTCCTTTTTCGGGGCAACCCCTATTCCTTCTTTTCCTTTTTTGTTCCTTTTCATGACGTAGCCTTACTTAGAAACATATGACTTGGCATAAGGGCTTTCCAAGTTGGATCTCGTGTCTTGTTTTATTTTTGCATTTTTAATTCACTACTTTAAAGTAATTTCTCATAGAACGATGTATATAAATTCCTTTAAAGTGGGGGCATACATTGTCATTATTCATTTGCATTTTTATTTTTCTTGGTTCCTAGTGCAGCCTTGTTACTTTATACAATGCGTTTATCACTTTGTGGATGACGTTGGGTGTGATGTCCTTCATGAGCATGATCTATCTTAGCATATTACATTCCTCTTAGTGGCCTGATGTGACACATTGCATCCCCTTAGTTGTGAGTATTCTATTCTTTGATCGATACTCTCTTGGAGACATTAGACACAATGTTCCCTAAGTTATAGACCTCGCATGAACCAAACAAGACTCATTTGAACATTTATTTTGCATGTTAAATTTTTCATTTACATGGCCACCTTGCATAAGGGTATGTGCAGGATCATGGTGGGCCAAAAAATGGCAATGAGGAAAAAAAGACGTCTTTCATTGATCGAAAAATGAAAAAAGAATGTGTTGAATTTTTTTAGGCTCAAGTGTCACCATACCAAACAACAAACCTAGATTTACAAATCGGATATCCGATTCACAAAAAGCATATATAAAAATAGTCAATCACTGTTTTGAAGTTATTTGACAATGAAGAACCCGCAGGCGCACAGTGCATTCCTTCTTCGCGTAATGGATATCCGATTTAGAAAAAATCCGATTTGGAAAGGTAAGTTTTTTTATTTTTATTTGATTTGATTCAATTTTGATTTAGATTTGAATAATTTCATATGGTTTTTTGTGGATTTTTTTTAAAAATAGGGTTTTTGATTGAATTTTTGTGAAAAAATTGAGTTTAGAATGAATTTTGATAAAAAAATGAATGTTTTTTGTGGATTTTTTTTCACAATAGGGTTTTTGATTGAATTTTTATGAAAAAATTGAATTTAGAATGGATTTTCATAAAAAAATGAATGTTTTTTGTGGTTTTTTTTCAAAATAGGGTTTTTGATTGAATTTTTATGAAACAATTGAGTTTAGAATGGATTTTGATTAAAAAATGAATGTTTTTAATGGATTTTGATTTAAAAATAGTGTTTCATTTATATTGTCTAGTTTTAAATTAATTATTTTTTAACTTTAATCAGGCATTATGGCTGCCGAGAATGAGAATGCACAAATTCCACCAGTTGAGAATGAAAATCCACCAGCTGAGAATCAAAATGCAGAAATGCCAAATGCTCCACCACCTCCGTAACCATCAATTGATGACTTTATTCATGAAAAATTGGAGCAATTGAGGGGCATTTGTGATGTTTATAAGAAAATCCCTCGATTATCCCGTATGTCAACCACATTGACAGGAATAATTACAAATGTAGAAACCCTCTCCACCCAACATAATGAATTTCATTCATGGCGAGAAACCATGAGGTAATATTATGCATGTGGATTGTCTTATGATTATGTGAAATATCTCCAAATAAAAAAAGCCCAAATAGCCTTTTTTATTTATTAACCCCAACACTGGTTTGCTAGTTAATGTTAACAAACCAAAAATTTCTATAAAATGGTGCACGCATAGGGGCATAGTAGATAAATTTTGGGATTGTTGGTGTAAGGTTTTTGATAAACCACCCAAGAATAATCTTGATGTACCTTTTTACTTTATTAAAAAATTATAGGCTGAGTTTTTGTTAGGGCATCATGTCAATTACTTTGACATTAAACCCTTCCAGGGCATTGGTGGAGGTATGCCCCAGGATAGGCCAGGGGCAACTAGAGTAGTCAGGCACCCACATGTTCCCCATCCTCCCCTTCCTCCGCCACCTCCAGTACAACATCCAGATATTACAGAGGATGCAGCCACATAAACTATCCAGACCATTCACTCTTTGAGTGGTCTTTTGGTTTCCCATGCTTCTTTAGTAGCTTAGCCATAGTCTGGTGATCTTGGCGATGGATCCAATGCTGCTGCATCATCCTCCTTGGGTCCAAATATTTTTGTGCCACATATTTGCAATACGTGCCAACAAATATGTTTGGGTCCTATTGTACAACCTCCTGAGTAGCCATTAGACACTTCTGATTATGACATCTAGGATGTGGAGATTATAGCAGATCACACACAGGGGAGTGGAGCACACCCTATAGAGGGTTCTTCTTCTAGAGAGGTGGACATTGGAGTAGTTACACAGGTAACATTTAAGGTGTAAATTCATAACTTGAATATTTTTTAAAATGAATATTAATAAGATATAGTATCAAGTACTAATATTTATTTACATGGTCTATTTAATAGTTAATGTCTGAGGAGGAGCTCACACAGATGACTGATAGCACCCTTAGGTACATTTCATTTGGCCTTGAGACGCACACAATATGTATTTTCACACACTCATTTACATTTTTTTACTGTATACTTGCTTGTAATTTGAATTGTCATTAATGAAATTATTTATTAACTTATATGTTTATCTTATTCTCTGCTTATAGGAAACACCTAGTGTGAGCAAGGTGCAACACTCTCCAAACTATGGACGCACAATGTTAGATAAGGGAAAGGTAATTGAACTCAAATTTGATTGAATTAAGATTTATAAGATATTTTATTGATTATGCATACATTGACATAGATTCATAGTTTCATATGTACTTGTCATTTTTATGTATAGGCGGTTGTGAGCTACACATCATTGTTGATAAGTGCCACAACACCTAAAGGAGTAGGTATTCGAACACCTAAAGGAGGAGGTGTTGAAACACCTCAAGGAGGAGGTGTTGAAACACCTCAAGGAGATACAAAAAAAGATCATCCTAAAGAGGTATGTGTTTATTTTATTTTGTGCTTGGTAAATATGTTCTTATTAATGACAATTCTATGCTAACTTGGATCAATTTCATGTTTTTGTTCACATATATAGATTGACGTTACAAAAGTTGGTTTGGATAGTTCTTTGAGAGGGGTATATTCTAGGACTCCTGACCCTTCGAAGAGACGTATATTTTAGGTAATCAAGATTTCAATTTTAGAGTTCAATTATAATTCAATATGTATTGATTTTTATGTTAATTATTCGATTTTAAATTATATAGTATAAATAATCTCAATTTTGGTTTTACTTTTTCTTGTGCAGCTACCTTCAGAGCCAACGAGTGCTTCAAAGAGGCTTCATTTTGATGATCCATCGGTAGTTTAGGATGAGATAGAAATTTTGGCATGTAAATATTGAATAGATATCAAGATGGCATATGCCACATATTGTAAAACTTTGTTTGAGTTGGTGTTGATTTCATTTTTGTATATGGACATACACTTGATTATTGGATAATTTGATATATATATATAAGTTGACAATCAAAATTTATCTCCTCCTCATGTGCATGATTAAACTCTTTGAAAATTTAATCAAGTGAGCAATGGTTAAATATCAATGTACAATAGCATAAAAAGAATGGTTAAATATTATGTAGTTTATATTCATATTGTTGATTACATTGCAGTGCACATATTTCAAACTCAAAGCATTACTTCACATTGCATAAGTAACAACTAGATGCTGATAGATGAAAAAATTTCAATAACAATATAGTTTTTACAAAGTCAACCTAAGCAATTATGCAATTACTTCACATTACATTGCACATCTTTCAAACTCAAAGCATTATGGAATTCTATGAGACCACATTTCTTTGAGGAAACTTGGCACAAAACTCACAAAAAATGAAAAGAAAGCACTCAAACAAACTTTAAAGGGGTCTCAGACCTACTGCCCCCTCATTCCACACGTTATGTAGCCAATTACATGTGTTAGTTTTATGATCAGATTTAATGCACAAAAAAATAATTCTAAATCAAACACAATAACACAACAAATACCCTGGAAAACCCTCCTCTTGAGGGAGGAAAAACCAGCCAATAATATCACTTATATTATTGAATCACAATAGAAACTCCTTTACAATGAAGGTTGATAATGAGGCCTAATAATATGCACCACAAAATGATTCCAACATAGCAATACAATGATGCAATTCTCAAATGATAATCCTCAGCCTTCTCACAATAACTTGATCTGCACTTGAAGAGTTTCTCACTAACTCGCACTTGATATGAAATGGAATGTATGAAAAATGTATGTCTTAAAACAATGAAATATATCTAATATATATACAAGCTGAGAGAGATGCGACTCTTCACAATATAGGTAGGCCTCCAAAAAGAATGTGGCTCCTCAAATATTGCACCTCCAAGATAGAAGTCGACCTTCATAAAATAATAAATAATATTTGACATAAATATGCCTCAAGCATGTCGGCCTCTTCATAAATGCACCTCTTCATTAACTTGTATCTCTTGATGAATTATCATTAATCACAAATCGATATATATATATAAATTAAATAGATTTGGCTATATTTAATTTATTCTTATGTAGAAGAGATCGTTGGAAGGATATGACTGACGCTGCAATAATCATCAACACTCCCTCTCAGCTAGGGAGGATACTTCCAGCTGCACAAGGAAAATCACCTCATCGTGATGCCTAGTACTATAGCTACAACCATAAGTGAAAAGAAGAATATCATCTCATTGTGATATTAGATATCACCTCAACACGATATCAACCATAATGGCTACAACCATACTATGGTGTGTACAAGTGTTCATCATAGACCTCAACTGAAACAACATCCAGAGGTGCTCTTCCAGTCAGCAACAAAACCATCTTCTTTAGGTTCAGTAGGTTCCCTCTCAATCTTTAAGTACTCTTTTGGTCAGCAACACAACCATCTAGAGGTGCTCTTCCAGTCAGCAACACAACCATCTTCTTTAGGTTCAATAGGTTCAGTTCCATGGCTGCAATTTTTTGACTTCACGCTTGATCATTTCTTTGGTTGGCATGAATTCCTCCTAAGATGCCTCAAGCTTTTCATCGCTAAGCAATCTCTCATCACCTTCCTACAGTAGAGTTATCAACATTCTTCAAAAATCATAAGAATTATTTTAGTACACTCAAGATTTATCAAATGTCTTCTTGGAGTCTCAAAAGTTATTTTGTATCATTGTTACATTGGTACTTGAGAGTGGTAGCTTAATATAGGTCCATAATACAAAACTTGGTTTACCTATGCAGTGTAATAGTGGCATAGGAATATTTTTCTTTGAAAGAAAAAATGAAAGCTCAACTTCTTGGAATGAAAATGCTTGTTTGCAAAACAAATGAATAAAAATGAGGTAGTTAAGGTGTTTGAAGTGATTTAGAGAAGAGAGATGTTGAAGAGTACATCAAGTCAGTGAGAACTGAAGTGTAATGTGTTTTAGTTTGTGGTACTCCTTTGTTTCTCAGCAGATGTATGATAAATTCTTAGTTCAATGATGTTGAACAATTTTTGAAAAAATAAAGTTATGTCATAGTCTGCATTCAATCCAACAAGAAAAAATGATACTCAGCCTCTTGGAATGAAAATGCTTGTTTGCAAAACAAATGAATAAGAATGAGGTAGTTAAGTTGTTTGAAGTTATTTAGAGGTCACTTTTAGGGTGGAAGGCTTAAAAATCCATTTTAAATGCACAAAAAAGAATGAAATTACTTCAAACCAAGTTTGTGAAGAAGTTAACTATGTTGCCCACTAGTTTCCCTTAAGAGTCCAAAGTGCTAAAAGGCATCAATATTTGAAGGTTTATTTCTCGGAGACCATGATTCTTATAGAATCTCTGTCTGAGGCTATGGGATTGTGTTGGGACCATCTACAAAAACCTCTCTCAATTTTTTCTATCTCGGAGGCGTTTTCCTGTGGTGATGACTTTTTAGTGGAGGGAAAAGTTGCCAGATGCAAGCAGTGTAAAGTTGCAAAGTGGTGCAACTTTCATTCTGCAACTTATACAACCAAACAAACTATTCCAACACGTCTGGATGGGTACGTTTACACTAGGGATGGTCCTCTCTTGCACCCAAATACACCGAATCACTCTGAGCTACATTAGACTGACGATTTCCCTTAAGAGTCCAAAGTGCTAAAAGGCAGCAATCTTTGAAAGTCTATTTCTCAGAGACCGTGATGCTTACAGACTCTTTGTCTGAGGCTATAGGATTGTGTTGTGTCCATCTAAAAAAACCTCTCTCAGTTTTTTCTATCTCGAAGGATTTTTCCTATGGTGATGACGTTTCAGTGGAGGGAAAAGTTGCCAGATGCAAGCAGTGTAAAGTTGCAAAGTGGTGCAACTTTCATTCTGCAACTCGTACAACCAAACGAATATTCCAACACGTCTGGATGGGTACGCTTACGATAGGGATGGTCCTCTCTTGCACCCAAATATGCCGAATCACTCTGAGCTACATTGGACTGGCGATTTCCCTTAAGAGTCCAAAGTGCTAAAAGGCAGCAATCTTTGAAGGTCTGTTTCTCGGAGACCGTGATGCTTACAGACTCTTCGTCTGAGGATATGTGATCATGTTGGGACCATCTACAAAAAAATATCTCATTTTTTTCTATCTCGAAGGTGTTTTCCTATGGTGATGACTTTTCAGTGGAGGGAAAAGTTGCCAGATGTAAGCAGTGTAAAGTTGCAAAGTGGTACAACTTTCATTCCGCAACTCGTATGACCAAACAGACTATTCCAACACATCCGAATGGGTACGTTTACACTAGGGATGGTCCTCTCTTGCACCAAAATACTCGAATCACTCCGAGCTACATTGGACCGACGATTTCCCTTAAGAGTCCAAAGTGCTAAAAGACAACAATATTTGAAGGTCTATTTCTTAGAGACTGTGATGCTTACATACTCTCTTTCTGAGGCTATGGGATCATGTTGTGACCATCTACAAAATACTCTCTCAGTTTTTTCTATCTCGGAGGCATTTTCCTGTGGTGATGAATTTTTAGTGGAGGGAAAAGTTGCCAGATGCAAGCAGTGTAAAGTTGCAAAGTGGTGCAACTTTCATTCCGCAACTCGTATGACCAAATAGACTGTTCCAACACGTCTGGATGGGTATGTTTACGCTAGGGATGGTCCTCTCTTGCACCCAAATATGCCGAATCACTCTGAGCTACATTGGATCGATGATTTCCCTTAAGAGTCCAAAGTGCTAAAAGGCAGCAATATTTGAAGGTTTATTTCTCGAAGACCGTGATGCTTATAGAGTCTTCGTATGAGGCTATGGGATCATGTTGGGACCATCTACAAAAACCTCTCGCAGTTTTTTCTATCTTGTAGGAGTTTTCCTGTGGTGAGGACTTTTTAGTGGAGGGAAAAATTGTTAGTACCAAGCAGTGTAAAGTTGCAAAGTGGTGCAACTTTCATTCCGCAAATCGTACGACCGAACAAACTGTTCCAACACGTCTAGATGGGTACGTTTATGCTAGGGATGGTCCTCTCTTGCACCCAAATACACCGAATCACTCTGAGCTATATTGGACCGAGTGAAATTAGGTGAAAAATTGATGCAAACACAAGGGCAAAATCACAAATTCTTTGCAACCTACCTATTTGAGGCATCTAACAAGATTATTATGACTTCTTTGGATAGTCCAAAACTCCCTTAAAAATTGACAAGAACTAAATACACATTTCCCTCTTTAACCCCCTTAAACCCTTGTAATAGTGAGAAACTAGTTTTTGTCCAATTACTCCACAATCTTCCAAAACACCAGAAAAAAACATGACTGATTCAAACACCTGTATCCAAGTTACACAACATATATGAGAAACAACATAGAATCCTTTGGACCAACGTTGACTTCCTATACATTCACCCTTCAACAAGCTACTCAATTAGCCCAAAAATGCAAATTAACATACCTTCAAACACCACACAGACCCCTAAAACCTTGGGGAAGCAAATAAATTACCAAGAAAATAAATATTATGCAATTAGATTCCATTTGTATGGACCTGTAACCGTCAAATAAAAAAACTCTTGTTTTTAGTGTAATTCTTGAGGGTTTATTGGATGTAGCACTTACACAACCTTTCAGAATCTGCCACCACCTTAGACACCTATATTTAGGCCCCAATATGCTTATAAAACAAAGAAATTTCTCGTATCTCAGATATTTTTGCAAACCCTAGGGTAAAAACTCTATTTTCAAGTGAAAAAAAACCACCATTTTTAGACCTTTAACTCTTCATTTTATTTCAAAACCCAATTCTCCACACCTTCCACTCTTGAAATAATGTCAAGACATGTAATAACATTTCTACATAAAGTTTTTATACAAAAATTCTTGAATGGCTTGTGCACAGGCAAAAAACACAAGAAAAACAATAAAATATGAACTGAGCAATTGAAACTTTATTGATTCAAAGAAAAAAATCCTTCAACCAAACCTATCTCGAGCCCTTGAAGGCCTTAAGTACACCTGCATAACCCATGAAACCTCCATATAATTCCTCCAATTTACAAAGCAATTGGAAGATAAAACAATGTAAGTGGTTTCCCCAAACTAATTGCCACCAAAACCATTCTTGATAGTTTAAAACCGTGAACCACCCCAACATGTAATTATGATAGAACTCAAGATAGAACCCATGAATAGATAATGTATTTTACCAATAACTCATTGAGAGCACAAATTCCCAAAACTAGCCCTCCACTATGAAAATATCAACTAAGTAGGAACCCATAACATTATGGAAAGATGATCCACTTCCCCCAATGTAACCCCCAAGCATTACATGTGAGAGATGGCCAATTTCATTGATGGAAATGATGGTCAACACCTCATGATCATTCAAGTACTCATTCTAACAATACAAGAGATTTACACATCAAATTGCAAGTGAATATAATTTACTATATCTTAACATAAAAAATGAAAAACCTAATAGAAAAATGTATCAATGATGTACAAGGATGTATAAGAAAGTTCAAATTTGAAAATAGAATGCAAACTTAGAAAACTATAGATTTGAAAACCTTAATAATGTAAAACCCTAAAAAGAAGGTTGGATAAAGTGTAGGATTAGTTGGGCTCAACAAAATATAAAGAAAAAAAAGTTTATTTATGAAGTTAACCTAGGATAATTAAGTAAATGCAATCAATCAATCAATGAAGTTAACCTAGCACTCTAGATGTTCAAATTTGTAACTCTTTTTTATTGCATTGAATCAAAATGCCTCACTATTAATTGCTCCAATGCTATAAGATAAATGAATGTTTTCATGATTATAATGAATATATTGTATGTTATTAATGCTAGTGTATATCATCAAATTATGCCAAACATGTGTTTAGTCAACTCAAAGTGGGTGAATGATGCCACTTAGCCAAAAGTTTGAATTTTGAATTTTAAAATGAAAGGGAATAGGTTTGTGACCATGAGGTCACCCTTGCAATTGAAGAAGTGTCCTAGAATGGGTTAATAGTTAAATCTAAGTGGCTAACAATCAATTCCAGGTGGCTAATGGATAAATGAGGGCATACCCATTGGTGAATGTGATAAATGGGAAAATAAGGTAAATGTATAGATGTGTGTGAATAAGAATAGGATAGGGCTAATTGTATAGTGATTTAAGTATGCAAATTGATAAAAGGCTAGAGAGATGAGCTTGAATTTAGATGTTGAGTCACTACGTACATGTATCAAGACATTTCTTCAAAATAGACACAAAATTGTGTGGGAAATGACATGGTATGCACAAATTTTACTGTTACAATTACACACATATTGATTTACAAATGCTTTGCATATAGATTAAATTTACTTCAAAATTAATACCTATTAATACTTCTTCTTTAAGAAAACATGATTATGTATTCTCTAATAAAAATTTCACCATAACAAGACTTCTTGCAATTACTTCAATTGTAGCATACATAATTTCATATTGCACCTATCAATGTGCCCATTACATCTTCACGTGTGATTGCTAGTATATGTATGTCTCTTCAAAAAACATAGATGGGTTAAGCTCTCTCCTTACTCTTTGAGTAAGAGATAGATTAAGAGATAGTAGGGGAGAGAACTAGATAGTATTACAAAACCTGGTTCAAACGAGCTTATCAACAAGAAAGAACCAGATAGAAAACTGTCAGTTGTAGCTCAATTAAGTACAAAAATAGACCCCTTTACAAAACCTATGAGTTTCCAAAATAAAGACCCCTTTACATTTTAAACATACCCTTTATACAATTCCAGACATTTGACCCATATTTCAAAAAACATCACTAGGTATAGATTATGTCCATACACAATTATGACCATTTAACATTGTTTCCAATTTAAGAATTCAAATTTTACAAAATTTTCCTATTAGAGGAATTCAAGGCACAATTTTCAACAATAGTAGTATGTTCATGTTCTGGACTGACAAGCACCTATACAAACCATCATGGTAGCTTAGAACAAACAATCTATATTATTCTAAATGACACAAAATATGATGAGATGGTAATGCAAACTATAAAAGACACTTATAATAACTAATCTATATTGTTGTAATCTGTTGCATACCTCTTCGAAAGGATCAGAGCTGGCTATTTTTGCAGCAGGTCAATGATCAATTGTGCTAGGAATATTGCAAAAGTGGGAAAATGAGAAATCTATATTGTCACAATAGAAAAGATGTTTGGACTAACATATCTATATTAATCTAAACAACCTAAATGATGATGAATTGGTGATGCAAACTATAAAAGACACATACCTCTTCGAAAGGATCAAAGATGGCTATTGTTGCAGTAGGTCCATGATCAATCTTGCCAAAAATATTGCAAAAGTGCATAAAAAATATCACTATTAAAGACACCTACATTGCAATAGTATATAAAATATTAGTATTAAATAAAGAACACTAATGAAATTAATCATAATGAACATAAGCATTCTACCTTCCATTCTTGAAAATGCTATTCAAGTGTGCCTGAAGGGTCATCTCTTTGCTTAAGAGTATCCATTATTGCTTCATGATCAACATTACTAAGTGTCCATAGTTGTTTTGTCTTTGGTCTGGCATGATTCTTCAACAACTTAACATTTGTTGCTATAACAAGGTGCGAATACATGAGAATGGTTTTGTGTTTCTCGTAGTCTTCAAATGCGGGTATGCCATTCTTTCTAATCATGTATGTTCGCAACCAAGTTTCTGCAACCACAACTGAACCTGTAGGATACATGAAACCATCATCATATTCCATCGATTGTGTTAGCTTATGCTTTACCCACACACATTGATCCAACCAATAGTCTGATCTCTCTTCATTCCCCTACGGTGCAACAACTGTAAAAATATTTCCTAGCTGTAGTAGATCTAAAAGTAGGTCGTAATCAATTGAACTTTCCATTGTGTCATTTGTCATGGATATTGTTTGAGATAAAGGAGTTAGATACTGTGGTACCCATGTATCCACCCACTCACTTGACTCACATTGATCCCACTCGCATTGAATACAACTCTGACAAAAACAAAACTGTCATGTCCAAATGGTCCGTGTGCCTGCATCTGAGCTTAAAAATGAATGCATCTTTGAAGAATAGTTGATTGTATGACAATCCAATCTGCCTCCCAATGTACCCTCCTCAACGAACCAAAAGAATCTATGCACTGTTGAATCAAGTGTCCCTCCCTGTGACAATGTTGAACTACACCAATTAACTATAGAATGTGCATCGTTGAATTTTTCTCCTAAAATATTCAATTGCTCCTTAACTAGAGCTCTCTTTACGCATGCACCTGCTCCATCATGCTCCCCTTTCCCATGTCCAGCTTCAAAAAAACTCCAAATATGAGGTAGACCCCTCTCTACATGCATTCTACTCAACTAATAAAACATACGAGCATTCTTCAATTGACCTGTGCAATTATCTAACCAAATTAGATGTCGGCCCAATGCTATATCATGCTCCTGCAAGAACTCAAAAAAATTCTCAAAACAATGTTGGACATACTCAGACGAGTGAGATATATCATCACTCATATAAAAAATGATACTCTTTGATTATCTTTTGATCCTCCTCTGTAATATCAGGTGCATGTCTAAACGTTATGTGGACAAAAATAACAATCTGAATGGAATTGTAATACTGAGATTGTACCTTGTTTTGTGGTTGCAATGTGTAGTTTTCTGCAAAATCAACCACTGATATAATAGTTCCAATCGGAAAAGAGTCCTTACACATCCTAAATTGTTGATCCAACTACTGAGACCTATAACTATGCCTTACATACTTGTAGAAAATATTGTCATTAAAATCTGAAATAAAATCAGCAACACTGTATTCTTTTGTAACCAACTCACATCTAGAACCTTCACCTCCACTTTGCAAATTATATTTGACTATCTCATATCTCTTTTTCTCAACAAGCTTCTTTCCAAATTCATGTTCAGAACTCTCATGAAAACATTGAACAAACTTTGACAAGCCACCACATTGTGAGCACTTTGTATTTAAACAATCATTTCTATAGAAAAAGCTGCCATCATCTCTAGAACATAAAAATAGATCTAGCAAGTCCCTTGATGATTTCGGAAGATGCATTGCACCACACTCTTGCAAAATTTCATTAGTATCCAAAGTAGAATGGATATAGCATAATAGCTCATGGTACATTGAAAACTCCACATGGTATTTGCAACAACAAGTATTACGAATCTTAAGAGGGACACAATAAAATGGCTTCAAACCCTCAAAAGTCCTTTGCGAGATTTCCATATTTTTATGTGTTTCAATAAATTTTTTGAACAACATTATTTGGCTTGATTCCAAGAAATGTTTAAGATGTGGTGTACGGTCTCGATTGCCAATTCTTAACTTTAAAACATCCTTTGCATTGGGTGATACTCTAGAGTTATCATGCCAAAATTGTTGAATTACCTACTTTACATTATCAGTTAGCTTCTTATCAACATGTGGAAGCCTCTCGGAAAAAGCCCATGTATCATTTTGAAGAGGATCATCTATTCTTTCTCTTCTTGCAAGTGCTCTATCGAAAGTTTTATGATTTATGTCAAAATCAATACAAGTTTGTCTCATAAAGCGAGCCTTTTTTAATTTATGGCTTACTAGGGTAGTTGTAATGACTCTTCGAGCAGATCTCTTATCCTTTTCCTTGTTACTTTTTCCAATAGACTTGAGAGAATTAGAAAGATTTTTGATAATAATAGAATTTTTTTCGGTCTTCTTGTTCACACGAATCTTCAATTTGGCTAGCAAAGGTCTCATCTTTTGCATCTTTAGCAATTGTACAATAAGTTGGCATTTCTCGGTCAATGTCTTATCACTAAAATATTGGTTGAAAAGTCTTCTAGCCCACAATCGAACAGTTCGTGTTGACCACTTGCCTTCAAAATTGTTTATAATGTTCTCATCAAATTCAAGTAACCATTTAGGGGTTCTTGAAGGTCTTGAAATTGGAATATGTCTTTCTTCCATACAAGGTTCTTCATTTCTCATGTAATTTGGTGAAACATAATTTACACTTGCTTCAATATTATGTTCAAAATATTTATTTCCAACATTTTCACCTAGAACATTTTCAATATCAATTTGAATAATTTCATTCCCAATTTCAATATCATGTTCAACATCTTCAAATCCAACATTTTCACCTTGAACATTTTCATTATCAATTTCAATATTTTCATTCCCAATTTCAATATCATGTTCAACATCTTCAAATCAACAATTTCACCTTGAACATTTTCATTATCAATTTCAATAAATTCCATTCCTAATTTGAATATCATGTTCAACATATTCAATTCCAACATTTTCACCTTAAACATCTTCAATTTCCTCTTCACTTGAAAGACCATAGGGGTTAGGTTCACCAATATTTAACATACCTTGTCTTCTCTTCCTATGACTTTCTCTATCTCTTTGTCTATATGCTTTAATTTCTTCTTTTGTAAGCTTTCTTTTACGTTTTTGCTTCCAATGACTGTGCTCCCCATTATACCTCATAAAAGATGCTAAAAATCATTGCTTATGACAAATTTCAATAGAAGTTGCTCCAAAAGGTTGATCTTTGTCTCTTCCTGTCTGAAACTTCATGTGTGTCGCCTGCAAACAGAATGTAGGGTCTGTTGGAATGCAAAAAAAATCCCACATGGGGCTTTTCTATGGCCCACAAATCCACACTCCTCCCACAATAGTGGTTTACAATTTTTGGCCAAACTAGACACTAAAATATACTTTTTTAACTAAATCTTCACTTTCGGGCACCTATAGCAGCTAAACCATGAGGAATTTGAAGATGATGCAAACTAGAGTTTCGTGAAATTTTGTCTATAGATTCTAAATATATTTTTTTCAAAATTTTTGGAATCAGATTGCACTTCTTTTTCCATCTCCCTCGAAAACTAGTTTTTTTCAGAAAACAACATTTTTAAAAAGTGACGCTCACCGTATAACACAACTTTTTTTCCATGAAGGATAAAATTCTAATTCTTTAGAATTTGGATTTGCAACTCTGATATCTAGTGCTTCCACTTGGTTAGATAGTTTTTTATTGAATAGTTTTTCTTTAATCAAGTTTTGAATTCAAACCAATTATAATTTAGACATAGCGCGACCGTATAATGCGTAACATTTTTTGTATGTATCGAAATTCATTTTTTTTTCTTTTTTGGATCAAGGAATTCAATATCTAGTGCACTAATATATATATATATATATTTAATAATCTACTATTTTTCCACATGTGCAGAAAAGAGAGCTTGATTTTCGGTCAAAAACCTACATTCACGAGAAATAAAAAATAAATATAATAATCAAATTGAATTTATTTAAAATTATACTTTTTGGGAAGCTTATAATAAGGACTACATACTTGCAAAAAATAAATTTTAAATGAATTCATTTGATCCCCCAAAAGGTAAATCAAAAGTGGTTTTTTATCAGCATTTTGGTAGGTGTAAAGGAGACTCTGTTATAGGAATGGTTTAAAACTAACAGGGTTCTATCCAAAGGGGTTTGATTTAAGGTAGTTTGATCAAACCCTCTTCAATTGGAATTCTTTAAATGGAACTTTTCAAGGCTTAAATCATTATATTTTCTAAAAATATGTGATTTCAGCAAAAATCAGTTCCTCCCAGAAATTGTAAACCACTATTATGGCAGCACCGACGATATTCGTTATGGTCTGATATTCAATTCATTTGAAAAAAATTATGATACTTGTAATGGTATAATTTTAGTTCTGCAAATCAGATATTCAATTCATATCGGATATCTGATTTGTGTACACATAGACCTAAGGGTTAATGGTAGATGGTAGAGGGTTTAAGGGTTAAAGGTTTAGGGTTTAGGGTATATGGTAGAGGGTTTAAGGGTATTGTTTTATGGTAGAGGGTTATAAGGGTTTAGGATTTCATGGTTAAGGGTATAGGGGAGAGAGATAGATGGAGTGAG
>VDFB02027664.1:0-108342 GCA_007258455.2 Sequoia sempervirens | reverse complement strand
GAGAGAGAGGGAAAGAGATAATATTTAAATATTTTATATGCTAGTAATATTAATTAGTTATATAGATCATTTCCCGGAGGAAGGATGGCGGAAAAAAAGAGGGCAGAGGCAAGACAAGTTGCAGGAAATCCAGAAGTTGATCCAGTGCAAAGGAATTCAGTTGGTGTAAATGCTAAAAATGGGGAACGAGAAGGAAAAGCATCTGGAAAAATCCTGATAGATCTTTTGGAAGTTGTGTCTGAGGATGCAAATTTTTTTGAAAAAATGGCAGTTATTGGTCGTTTCCTGGGCAAAAAATTTTCCCGGAAAGAAATAGGTGACTGGGTGGTTGAAAATTGGAAAATTGATCCGATCCTAAATTTCATGCCAAAGGGATTCTTTGTAGCAGTTTTGGCGGATGAGGAGTCGCGGGAGGAAATTATTGGCAAAGTTGATTGGCGTAAAGGGGATTCACATTTGTATTTACAACCTTGGGTTCGCAACTTCAATCCGCTAAATCACAACCCACAGGAAGGCCCATTATGGGTAAGGCTATACAATCTTCCATATGAATACTGGTCAGGAAAATGCCTAACAAAAATTAGAGACTCGTTGGGGATAACAATGGCAGTGGACTTGAGGAACAGTGAATCCCTGATTTATGCTCGTATAAAAATCCTGGCAATAAAAGAAATTGCTAAAGAAATCACTTTAGCTTATGATGATCTCGAATGGAACCAGTCTGTTGAGTTAGAGAAACCTGCTTTTTTTTGCCTAAATTGCAGGAGGAGAAATCACAACATAAAAAACTATAAACGTTTACCAAAGAAAACAAAAGAAGTATGGCGTCAAAAGAAAGTAAGTAATAAGGAAGCATGTCAGGAAGCGGTCGATGCAGTTGCTGCGGAGGAAATTAGAGCCAAAGAATGGGCGCTCATTGTGGCTAACACGGAAGAAATGGAAAAGCTCGAATATCCCCCCCAAGTTGAGGAAGGCAAAATAGTGCCACAAGCAGGCAACATGGTCGAGTCATCGCTTCAATTGGAAATTTTTGAGGTTGATAGGGCGGAGGTAGAGGAATTTTCTTCACAGGAAGGTGGCGATGATCTTGAAATTGTAGAAGAAAGGCATATCATTCAATCTGCAAAAGCGGCGTCAGCAGGGAAGGTGGGCAGGAAGACAAACGAGCAGAAACGGGAGGAAGAGGTTCTGAAAGGTAAGCAACCGCTAATCAAAATGTATATGACTAGATCCAAGGGAGGAAAATCCTCCCTTGGAAAGAGATGAAGGTGCTAATATGGAATGTTAGGAGCAGAAATGCCCCTAACAAAAAGCGACTGGTTAAACGCCAATTGGAGATTCATAAAGCAGATCTCATATTAATTCAAGAAACAAAATTGGTTGGTGATGAGAAGGACAATTTTGTAAGTTTTTGCAAAGGGTGGAAAGGCTGCTTCGTGGATGCAGTGGGGGATTCTGAAGGGTTGGGAGCACTCGGGAACCCAACAAGCATCGATCTAATCTTGATTGCAGTGACTCAAAATTGGATGCAATTTGAGGTAAAACTATTATCTTCAAATTTCTTTTTTACAATTTATAATGTTTACGGCCCAATAAATTTTGTTGAAAAGGCAAAGGTTTGGCACGAATTAAGTGCATCCTTGACAAAAGAAAAGGTGATTTTGGGAGGAGATTTTAATACAATTCTTGATTTGAGTGAAAAAAGTGGGGGTTGCAGTAGGGTGACGCAATCTCAAAAAGATTTTGTAGATTTTGTAAAAAGAAATAATCTGGAAGACATTAAGGCATCAAATGGCACTTTCACATGGACCAACAGAAGAAAAGGTTTTACAAATATCACAGAAAGGTTGGATAGATTCCTAGTGTCTGAGGACTGGTTTCAGGACAATGTTCCCCCAAAGGCCATGATAAGGGCAAATTTTGTTTCAGATCACTTCCCAGTTGAATTATCCTTATGCCTAATCAAAAAATTGGCAAAAGGACAATTTAAATTTGAAAAGATGTGGCTGAGGCACGAAACCATTATGCACAACTTGAGGGACTAGTGGAAGGATCCATTGCAAGTGAAAGGTACGAAAATGTTCCTTTTTCAAAAGAAACTTCAAAGGATGAAAGATCGCCTCAAAGAATGGAATTCAAAAGTTTTTAAAAACATTTTTGAAGAGAAAGCAAATTTAGAGGAGGAACTGGGTATTCTCGGTGAAAAAATACTAAAAGATGGTATG
This sequence comes from Sequoia sempervirens, assembly GCA_007258455.2. NCBI lineage: Eukaryota > Viridiplantae > Streptophyta > Pinopsida > Cupressales > Cupressaceae > Sequoia > Sequoia sempervirens. Next base: position 106,117 of record VDFB02027664.1, on the reverse strand, counting down.
ACTGGAGTGGAGTTTGAAATTGAAAAAAATATTTTGGTAGAATACAATGAGATTCTGGCGCGGGAAGAAGTATACTGGCATTCCAAATCTCGGGAAATGTGGCTTGAAGCTGGAGATTTAAATACAAACTTTTTCCACAACTCAACTAAAAGCAGGAGAAGTTGGAACAGAATAACGCAGGCAAAGGCTGAAAATGGAGACCTTGTTTTTGAAGAGCAGGAAATACAGAGGCTGGGAGTGGCTTACTTCGAAAAATTACTTGGGGGTGTGAATGCAGAGTCGCTCTTGAACACTAGCATCCTGCAAGATTTGAAAAATAGGGTATCAGAGGAAGACAATGAAATGCTAATATGTCGGGTGTCGAAGGAGGAAGTCAAGGAAGCTCTATTCGAAATGAACCCTGAAAAGGCACCTGGGCTAGACGGCTTCAATGCCTTATTTTATCAAACATGCTGGGATTTCTTAGGAGATGAATTAACAGAAATTGTAGAAGAATCAAGAAAAAAAATGGTGGTTCTGAAGGATTTTAATAATACCAACATTGCTCTAATTCCGAAGGGTGAAATTTGTGAAGAATTTTCAAATTACAGACCTATAGCACTGTGCAACTTAGTGTACAAGGTAATAACCAAAGTCATGGCAAATAGGTTAAAGAAGGTTCTGCCAAGGCTGATCTCAAAGGCTCAAAGCGGTTTTGTTCCAGGAAGGAGCATCACAGATGGTATTGTGATTGCACATGAGTTTGTTCATTCGTTAAAATCTTTGAAGAGGGTAGGCATGATTATTAAGCTGGATTTGAGCAAAGCTTATGATAGGGTGCAATGGCGGTTTTTAATAAAAGCAATGCAAATGCTGGGATTCCAAGAAAAATGGTTGAAGTGGGTTTATAGTTGCATTTCTACGCCCATATATTTGGTCATCATCAATGGAAACCCATGTGGTTTCTTCCAAGGAGCCAGAGGTTTGCGTCAAGGCGATCCAATATCACCTTTCTTGTTTGTGATATTAGCAAATGCACTGAGTGAACATATTGAATATTTATGTAGCAGGCAGTTATGGAAAGGGATAAAAATCTCAACAGCACTTCCAACAATCACACATCAAATGTTTGCGGATGACACACTTTTGTATGGGGAAGGCTCAATAAATGAGGTGCTGATTATAAAGAATGCAATCAACCTCTTTGAAGTAGAATCGGGCCAACTAGTCAATGTGGAGAAAACATGTATTTTATTTTTGAATGTGGGTAAAAGGCAGCAAAGGTTGATTAAAGCTGCGATAGGTTTTAGGAGCGGTGATCTCCCAGTTAAATATTTAGGGATCCCTCTCTTCTCGGGTCCAGCAAAGACTATTCACTGGGAGGAAACCATTTGAAAGTGTAAAAATAAAATTGGCTCCTGGCGTGGACGGTGGCTTACTCTCGCAGGTAGGCTGACATTGGTAAAATCAGTGATTACAGCGGTTCCAATTTACATGCTTGCTTGCGTGGCACTCACAAAAAAGGCAGAACAACGACTGGTGGAAATTCAACATCACCTCTTATGGGATGGTTCGAATGATTCACATCATATTCCTTTGATTCGCTGGGAGACAATCAAGCGGTCCAAAAAAGCAGGTGGGGCCGAGGTTAAAGATCTCTCTTTGCATAACAGGGCTTTCGGGGCTAAAATGATTTGGAAAATCTTTGAGAATCTAGAAGGCCTTTGGGGAAGGATTCTCAGAGCAAAATACTTGGACTCAATGGAAAATGACAGGATCTTGACAATTGCAAATCCAAGGAGAGGGTCTGCACTCTGGAACTTTCTTTTGGACAGTAGATCCCTAATTACAAACCACCTCACGTGGGCAATTGGCGATGGTTCAAAAGCATCATTTTGGAACGACTCTTGGAATGGGTATAGCCCACTAATCAATTTTCCGAATATGGTGGAAGCTGCTCAGATCTCATCACTCGCTTTGGGTGAAAAAGTTTGAGACTATGTCACTTTCAGGTTTCACAATGGGTGGTTGGGTTTTTCTTGGAAGGCTTTAGATATGTTGGCGGAAGAACAAAGGTGATCGGTGGAAGGGGTATTAGCAAACAGGCACATCTCTTTTACTTCAAATCCAGATCAAATAAAGTGGTGCGCGACACGTTCAGGCTCTTTCTCAGTAAAGCTAGGTTACAAACTCCTCAGGCATGGACAAGATGAAGGCGGCTAGCCAAGTAGGTTGTGCTGGAGTAAATTTGTCCTGCCAAAAGCCAGTGCTTTTGCATGGACTGCGCTTCACGACTGTATTTTAACGAGTGAACGTTTAAAAAAATTGGGCTTTCAGGGACCATTCAGATGTATTTTTTGCCTCAAAGAAGAAGAAACAACTAATCATATTATGGTAGAATGCTCCTTTGCACAAGAATGTTGGTATCATTTTTGCAAGAAACTAAGCTAGCAGGGTCTTATTTCAAATTCTCTAAACGCTATTTTTGAGGCTTGGCCACTACTGGGTAAAGGATCGGCGATGGCCGGTCTTTGGTTGGAAGTCCCAACAATGCTAATCTGGCAACTTTGGAAGGAAAGGAATGCATGAATTTTCAATGAAAAGGTGATGCTGCTGGGAACGATAATTAATAAAATCGAGTGTGGGATCAGTGAACACTTTAATTTAAAGGCTCTCAACAAAAGGTATGCTTTCTACTCAGCCTGGGATGAGGCAATGGTGAAAAATTGGCCTTTAATAAACCATCCAAAAAGTTCATTATTGAAAGATAAATCCCATAGAGCTTTGGCGAAATGGGAACTGCCTCCAAGTGGTAGACTAAAACTGAACTTTGACGGGGCCTCAAGAGGCAACCCAGGCCCGTCAGGAGCAGGTTTTGTTGTAAGAGATTCAAATGGAGGGGTGGTGTGGGCAGCATCAATAAAGCATCCTACAAGAACAAATAATATGGCAGAAGCTGCTAGTTTGTTGGAAGGTTTGAAGCATTGTGTAGACAATGGTCTCAAAGACTTAGACATTGAAGGGGATTCAAATTTCATTGTTAAAGTAGTGATCGCAAGGAAGGTGTCAAGTTGGCAGTTGCAAAATTGGTTAGTTGAAATTGGTTCTCTCATGTTAAATCTAGGCAACTTTACTATCAGACATGTTTTTAGAGAGGCGAATAAGGTGGTGGACAGTTTGGCAAACACAGGGGTTGAACAAGCTATCCATGTACTTTCTTCGCCATCCCTAAACGTGTGGTCTCAGGCTTTGGAAAGCGCCAACAAGGATAAGATGCACTGCAACAGCCGAGGCAAAGGTGTAGATACCGCCATTTCATGAATTTTAATAGTAGATCATGGAGGATGCAGAAGCAACTCTTGTGCACAAATCTTGGTTGTGTTTAGTTTGACATCTGAGGGACGAAGCTACTTCCAAAGGGCTCTTGCAGTTTCTTTTGGAGTGCTCTGTCTATTTTGCCGCTACAGAAGTTGGCTGATACTTGGGATGTTTTCACTGGTGCAAACCTAGGAGGCATGAGCGTTGCTGTCTGGAAGTTGTTTGTTATGTTTTTTGGTCGCGGTCTTTGACCCAATCTTTAGTTGGATGTAATTTTTTGCAATTAATAGATGTACGCTACCTACTCAGGTAGCAATTTGCCGAAAAATAAAAATAAAAAAAATTAATTAGTTATATAATATTTTATATATTAGTAATATATATACATTAACTAAAATATAGAAATAATATTTAAATATTATACATAATAATATAATATATTATATATTAAATTATAAACTATATTGTATATTCTAAACTAGATATATTAAAATAAACTATAAAATATTTATTGCATTTTCTAAATCATATATTATAAAGTATAAAACATTTTTTAAAATCATATATAAACCAAATCAGATATCCGATATCCGATTTGAAACAGATATCCAATTTGAAACAGATATCTGATATTTCTGACAAATAATTTATTGCCTAGGGATTAGCCTCGGGCTTGCTTTGGTATTTGGCTTGGACATGCCAATCCTAAAAAGTCAATGCAAAAAATGTGTTTGACAACTCACCTTGTTTTTCTAGACTTTGTCCATGTGGCTGACGATTTTATTTTTAGCCAAAATTGATGAAATGAAAAGGGTTTGTAGAGGAGACTCTCAAATTTCCACCAATATAAATTATTATTTACTTTGAATTTAATAAATAATTATTATTCATTTTCTATTATAATTATGACTAAAGTCCTGATTGATAGGCTGATTGAAAAATATCTATAACTTTCAAAGCGGTATCATATTTTGAATCCAAAATATGCGTCACATTCTATGCTTATACTATAGGATTAAAATAAAATAAATTGAATTTCATGAAGTTTTGACCAAGTTAAGGTGGTGGACATATGAGTTTTTATATTTTTTAAAAGTTGTAATAAAAATTCATAATTAATTATTTACTTGGAAAAAATTACAAAAAAATATGCATCACATCCGACATGAATCCTCTACTTATATCTAAAATATCATCATTTTATTGTGGTTAGGGTGGTCAGATAGACACCTACTTCTTATTTTTCCGAAATTTAAGTACTCTGCATTGAAATTTCAAATTTTCACCAAATAGACTTTTAAAAAAAAAAAACTTAGTAGTTTAGAAAATACATTCAATTTTCCATAGATTCTATTCTTACATATTTTTGAAATAATATAGATAACTTATTCAAATTTTTATGTCAAGTTGCCTAACTCTAATTTTTTTGAATTTTCATTGCCACTTAAGGGCCTATTTTTTCCATGATGATCCTGAACATACCCATAACATAGCTTGCATGCCTGTGGTACCATAGCATTTGTTCATGAGTTCTAAGCATACAAAGCTTTGCTTGTCTCATGAAACACGAAACAACATTGTCTTTTGTGGTGCCTTATTAAAGTTATCATGAGGTATAACTTTGATATGGTTGAGTGGGAAAGCCCATGTCGAGGCACGACTTTTCCCCAAAGCAACCTTATAGATTTCTCACCCCATGGATGACCAAAACTTTCATGGCCCTAGAGTAACTATACTTGGGCTTTCTCACCTGGAAGACAACCATAAGTTTCGTCACCCTAGAGTGAGTATACTCGGGCTTTCTCACCTGACAGACAACCATGAGTTTTGTTGCCCCAAAGTGAGTACACATTTCTTGTTTCAAACAAACAGCCTAGATCTAATCCACAATGAGCTGGTTAGACGATCAAAGCTTTCTCTTCTTTCCTTCATTCTTTTTCGTCACTTTCATGTGTGTTCCTTTGTGTTTATGATTGATTTTCCATGGAATCTTCATCTTGGGGGCTTGATCATCCCTCTTGCTAGTTGTTGTCTCATCTTATTAAGAATTAGTACATTCAGACCCCTCTTGAGTTACGTTTCTCTACTTTAGTGAGAGTTTGAAGCAAGTCCATCCTCTCACTAAAGTGGGGGCTAACTATGGACATGAAAAAAGTAACCCTTTTACTTTTTCTAGTTTTGTCCCTCCTTGTGCTTTATTTCACCTTGATTTTATGTTGTAACGTAACTTATACATTCACATTAGGCCTTGAATACTCAAATTATTAAGACTTTATGATGTCTTTTGAAGGTGTTGTGAAGTGTTGTAACACATTTCTATACTTTTCTAGACTCTTCTTATTATAATTTATCTAAATATCACCTTTTTATCCCTTAACAAGTCCTATTTCAAAGTGTTGTAAAGTCTTGTAACAAGATTTCCACTTTTCTAGGCATTTCATCACTAATTACACCTTTCTTATGCTTTATTTGGCCACTTTATGCACTTATAGGCCTTATTTAAGTGTGTTTTTGAATACAAACCTGACAAACAACATTAAATACAACTTAATTCCTAACACCCACTTGCAAGCCTTGAGTGGGACCAATTTTCCATGGGTGGGGAATGAGTCCCTCTTGGTACAAAATTCAAAATAATTTCAAATTTCCTTTGGGTTTTTATTTATTAAGACCTTATGTTGGCCTATGATGTTGTATTTTTGGATTATTAGGGCATAAGTGTATAAATAAGTGTTTTTCCACCCATTTTAATCCCCATTCATCTCATTCACTCATTCAACACCAATTAGCATTCTAAGCACTTTAGCATCATAGCATCATTGAATCAAGCATCTTGGAGCAACCATTGACATATCTTTATTGGACACTAGGAACAATAAGAGTGGGGTGAATCAGTGTTCAATAAAATTTGACTTTCAAATCAGATCTAAAACTATCAACAACAATAATTGAACTTAAAACAACATTCAAAACATATAAACAGAGGGAAACAAGAAATCATATTAATGAACATCATAACACCAGGAATTTTTTTTTCGTGGAAACCCTATCAAGGGAAAACCACGACAGAGATTAATACACAATGTATACTCTATTAAAAGTATGATAAAAGAGGGGAATGCACTTGCATTTAGGCACACTACTAAGAGCTCATTGCTCAAGAGAGAAAGGCCCACTACCTTACAAAGTATAATTGAAATTACAACAAAATTTTGAACTGAGAATACAACATCTACAAATTCCTAGATTCAGTTCCAATGAAGCTCATAATCAGATTCTAGATCTTTTGACTAGTTTTCACTTTTGCTCTACTATGTTCTGCTTAGCATACAATTTTTTTTCTGCCCTCAATTAACTAATCTATCATTTTTCACTCTCTTCTTGATACACATACACTTTTTTATCTCTACCACAACTACATCACCGTCAAAATTATTTTTTGATCTCCTTTATATACCCGTTAATTAGGTATTCATTATATGTCGGCTCCACAAAAAAATATAATATTCTTGTGTATGTCGGCTCAAATCATTAATTAGAGTTGATGCGTACCCACACAAGTCAACTAGACTATTGTAGGGACCCAAAACACAGTTCTAAACATAAGAAATAACAAAATACATACTCTGGACACATACATCCGCGATACACCATATAAAACATGTTAGCCAAAATGAGAGAATAAACCATGAACCATACTACCAAACCTCTTAACTCGAACTCCAACTAATGCAATGCCACAAAACTCACCAATAGAATAGTATGGATGCTAGGAAGGCTTCCCTGGAGATCCACAATCCAAAATAGTGATCCAGTGAAGTGATTAGATCAACTTATCAATTGGATGTTCTGCTCTTCATTCTTTCTGCCGATAGATTACTGAAGACCATATTGCTAACTCTAGTTGCCATCAATGAAAAAACAAGTAGCCAAAAATGATCTCTCAAAGCCATATGCCAACAATATTCAAACGTCAACAATAAGGTTTTGGTGAGTTTAGGACACTTGCATGTTGTTTATTCATCATTCCTTTCTTGTTTTCATTTCATTTCTTTATCAAGGGTTTGATTACCAAAGTGGGATTTAACCAAGGAAAATCCCTACACTCTAACCCTTAACAAATTTTCTCTTCTTTGCATTTGTGTTTGCAGGCATTGTAGGAAAATTTATCAAAAAATAGGTGTTAAAAAGTGGTCAACAAGTCATCAAAGTGATTCAACTCAATCAAGCCCTAATTCAATGTTAGAGGCAACATTCAACTTGTTTTTTGCATATTTGATTCCATTAACCCAACAAGAAGACAAGTACAGATCTTGACCCACAGAGTTGACTTAATAATTTGTAGATTTTTGGAGGAGGACTGATTTGTAATCTGTGGTGAATGAGTCCCACTCCTATGCTAGAAAATTCCATTTCATTAGAATTCAATTCCCAACAGTCATAAACCAGTTTCATGATAGTTTACCGAAAGGATTAATTCACCATCAGAGCCGAATGAGTTCCACTGGGCATCAACATTGATTTTTTTCAGATTCCAAAACCTTCCAGTATCAACATTCCATCTCTAGGTGCACTCTATTCAATCTCATTCAGTTTTCTTTTCATTTGTGCATTGTTCATGTTTGTATACAACATTGTGTTTTCAAACACTTCATATTCCTTAGTTTTGCATACATAATCACTAGTGTTTTTAAATTATTTTCACTTATTTTACTTCATTTAGGCATATTTCATCTATATCATATCCCTCTTTGAGTGTAAACATTGCATTTTGGTCCCTAATCATATATCATTTCGGGTGGAAAACCTTAGAAGGAGCATATAGAATTAAGGTTACCAAAATATTTTTTTCATTCTTCTTTTTCATGGTTCATAGTGCATTATTTTTACTTTATGCAATGCATTTTTCACTTTGTGGTTGACATTGGGTGTGATGTTTTCAAAAGCGTGATCTATCTTAGCATACTATATTCATCTTAGTGGCTTGATGTGACACATTATGTCCCCTAAGTTGTGAATCTTCTATTATTTGATTGGTCCTCTCATGGAGATATTAGAGACAATATTGTCTAAGTAAAGACCTCACATGAATTAAACAAGACTCCTTTAAACGTTCTTTACATTTTGCATTTGAATTTTCAATTATACGGTCACCTTACATAACACATCTTGCATTCCTATAGAGCCATCTTGTTTGTTCATGAGTTCCAAGCATACAAAGCTTTCCTTACATCATGAAGCTCAAATTTCATTGTTCATGAGCACCAAGCATACAAATTTTTTCTTTCCTCATGAAGCTCGAAGATCATTTTTGTGTTGCTTCTTATCAAAGTTATCAGGAGGTATAACTTTGGTATGGTTTGACAGGAAGCCAAATGAGGGTATGACTTTTCCTTAGCCACTCATATGTGTGTGTGAGTGCATACTGGCCATGTGTGTATGTGTCTCACCTTCTTAGATTTCTCACCTAGTGAATAGCCTAAAGTTCTGTTTCCTTAGAGTGAGAGTACATTTTTTGGTCAAACAACCTAGATCTAATCCACATCGTGATGGAGAAATGGTCAACGCTTGATCCACCCCTTTTTTCATTTTCATTTTTTTGCATTTTATTTGTCTTTGACAATGCATTCTTGTTCCTTTATGATGTTATTTATATCATTATCATGTGTGTTCTTTTGTGCCTATGTTGGTTTTCCATTGGATCTTGATCCTGGGGGCTTGATCACCCCTCTTGATCGTTGCCATCCTACCTTACTAACATTGGTGCACTTGGACCCCTCTTGATGTGTGCTTGTCTACTTTGGTGTGAGTTTGAAGCAAGTTCATCCTCTCACTAAAGTGGGGGCTAAATGTGTCAATGGAAAAAGTATCCCTTTTACTTTTCTTTGCTTGTTTGGGCCCTCCTTGTAAACTAGGCTTAATTGTGCCTTGATTTAGTGTTGTAATATGTTTAACACATTCACATTAGCTCTTGGGCTCTTGTGAACTAATGAAATTAAAATTGTGCATTGCTAAAGTGTTGTGAAGTGTTGTAATACACTTTCACACTTTTATGAGCTTTTATTAATTAACTACACCTAATAAATCACTTTTTAACCTTAATCATACCTTATTTAGAGTGTTGTAACACACTTTGAAAATTTTCTAGGGTTGTCATTAATAATTGGACTTCTTTATGCTTTAATTGGCCTTATTTTGCATCCACAAGCCTCATTTAATGTATCCTTTTAAGGATAATCCTAAAAAAAGTCAATATCCAATCATAGTTCAGGTGTTTTCAGCTTGTATGGTCTAGATTTAGTGATCTAGGACTCAATTTCAACCTTGGATGAATGAGTCCCTCCTAGGGTTTTGGGTCACGAACCTGGTTTCAAATCTTTCTAAGAATTTTTAAAAATGGTCCCATAAATTATGCCTAATGGGACTCATTCACCACCTTGGATGAATGAGTCCCATGTGGCCCAAAATCAAAATTAATTCAAATTTTTGGCAGGATTTTATCATCCTAGATCCGATGTCAGCTTGTAGTGTTGTAATTTTATGAATTCTTGCATAATTAAGTATAAATACAATTTTTTTTCACTCATTTTACACCTATCAAGTTGAGTGAGAATCCTTATATAAATTTTGAGTTCACAAGAGCATTCAAGAACATTCAAGGGTAGATTATCAAGCATGATTGTAGAGCATTATTCAAGCATCATGTCCAATATTTCATGCATCATGTTTATTTTTGAGCTAACAATTGTGGTGTAGGGATTTATGATTCAAGCTAGCATGTCATTCAAGATCTATTACATCCAAGTACGAGTCAATATCAAAATCCATTGGATCCATCTCACACATGTTTGCAACCTCTTATTGCTAGGGTTTGGTGTGTTGCAACATCATATTTTGTTCATTCATCATTCTCCATTCCTATTTCATTCTATTTCAAGGTTTGATTACCAAAATAGGATTTGACCAAGGAAAACTACTTTCCACTATCAAAACAACATTTTCCCCTCTCTTTAGTGTGTGATTTGTAGGTTTAGATTGAAGATACATTGAAGAGAAAGCTTGGAGAAAGTTTTCAAGGTGTCTAAAATTGTCAAAGTTGTCATCAAGCATTGGAGAATATTGGAGAACACCTATAAGTTGATTTACAAAGTTTCAAATCCAAAAACTTGATGAAGCAAATTAAGAAGAATAATAAGAGTAGATTCAAACTTTGACGTTTCAAAAATCCCTAATTGGACTAATTGACCACTTCTAGTGAATGAGTCCCAGTTTAGGTCAAAATTCTAATTTTTGTAGATTCGGATACCCATTTTCTAGATTCCTGTTTCTGCATAGAAACCCGGAGCTATGATTGATTCGTCCAACTTGGCATATGAGTCCCACTCAACATTAAATTTATAATTTCTAGCGTTTCAAAGCTTCAATCATTCATCTTCAGATTTCTAGGTGCACACATTCCATCCTACAGCTTGTTATTCTATTTTTCATACATTTCTAGCTCATTTTTTAAGTCATTGCATCATATTAGGGTTTAGTATTACATCTTGCATTGCATTTGTGTTTCCAAGCTCTAGCTTAGTGGTGAACCCCTCATTAGTTTACAATCAGCCCCTAGGACAACCCTATTACAAGATCTCTTTCTCCTTTGTATTGAGATCTCTAGGACTACCCTTCAATGAAATAATTGGAAAGTGGGTGTGCTCTATGTCCTAAACCATATGATAGTATCTCAAACCCCATTTTATGTTGTTTTATAACCCTTTTCATGTTATATGGTGTTATTGTTGAGCACAGGTTGTCATTGATATCAATCTAATGTCAAAAGGTCATTGTTGTTGATAGTGGTTATCAAAGGGTGTCAAGGTTGTCAAACATGAAGGTTTTCAAAGATGAAGAAGACTATAAGAGTACTAGAATTTCCATTTGACTTAAGGTTCTATAAGTATGCTATTTTTTAGTGTGTAGATTGTCTAATCGATTCAAGTATCATGAAGCAAGTTTTGTTGAGGCATGATTGAATCAGATAGTTAATGTATTTATTATACCATGTCGGGTATGTAATGAACATGAGTGTGGTTGTCTTGAAGGATAAATTTTGGGTAGAGAGCTTTATTAAAATGGTTGGAATTTATTTAAAAAATGTAGAATAGCTTTGTGGCTTGGAAGGAGAGTATGTCTACACTAGTTCTATCAATTTCCTAAGTTTCTAGTGGCGTAACTTAGTGTGCAAGGAGTTTGAAGTTTTGAAAGGTCCATCAAGCTACTCAAAATTAATAGATTGAAGCATGTAGAATTCAAATCTTGCATTTGGAGTGAGGATAGGACCTATTTAAGGTTCCTTTAGTGACACAAGGCATCAAGTTCTTTTGGTAGTAAGAATTTTTTGTTTGGACTATTGTATTACATGTTTCATGTAATTTGAATTTAGGTCCAACCTATGTTGTCTAGGTTTTTTGTTCAAATCCCTAGCCAACATGGAAGAGTGTTAATGTAATATCAAGTATATATTTCAAATTTTTAGATGCATTGTAATGTAACTAGTAATAGTGAGAGAAAAAAGTGTAATGTGTAACAATAAACACCTTCTTTCCATTAGTTACCATGAATTATTCACCAAATAGTAAATAACTAAAAACATAGATGAAAAGAGGTATAGTTTTTTTTCTTTAAATATGGAACATGTTCTTGCATAACTGTTACCATGAAGATCTAACAAAGAATTTACACAATATTTTCTAACTGAAAATAACAAACATCTATCACTTTTGGATTTCAATTAAATGGTTACATCTATTTAAGCTAAAACAATAACTTATAGGATTAAGGTCAGAGATCCCGCATCTGGATTATTTCTTTCTTCCAAAACTCAACATGTCATCTGTGAGAGGGAGAGCATCACCCGGGTGCTTTACCTCCAATGATGGACTTAAGTGGTCCCCCACACACCTTCCTAACTGGAAGTGGCTCTGCCCTACAACGAAGGGATTAGTTGGGAACCCTCTTAGTTCTACCACCTAATCTCTTGTGTTGTGCCCTACTTAACTAATACTATCACACAACTATGGATACCTTCCAACTATGTACGACATCTCTGACTAGCTAAGTATTTGGGTCATAGTGAATCGACAAGTGCATGCAGTGACAATTGCACTCATTAAGGCCATAGTATTTGTATCATTGATATAATCACTACCAAGAGCGAAGTCGTTTGTTCACCCACACTACTCGACTCGGATTACCTTTCTAGACCTAGGGTATACTGGAACTAACTGTTCCACCCAATAACAATCACAAAGAACTTATGTCTTGACATAACTTGTCTTACTAGACATAACTCATTTGAGTTGATAAGATGATAGATATTTCTCAAAATCCTTTGCTACTTGGTGTAACTAATAGGTCTTGGCAACTTCCATTAGTTCAAGATAAGAAAAATAGAAGATGTATTTTCCCCCCATAGTAGTTTACCTAGCATATTCTTGTCAATACGAACAACTAACTTAACTTGGCTGGTCATAGACTAACAAGGAAAACTTCCTTTAGATAATACCCTCTACTGAGTGTTATTCGACTATGTACAAAACCCAAGAAGGGTTTGGTCCCTCACAAGGAAACAATTTTACATTTCAAGGGAATAATTCAATTCACTATTCATTTAACAAAAGGAAGCAAGGATTCTATCCTTAATTTGTTTATGAAATCATACATTTGTAGCACCTAATGTGCTGATTAACTCATTACCTCTTTTTTCTTGCATTCTTTATTTATTGACAAAAAGATTAATCATAAATACTAATAGATAATAGCCTTAAGCTGAAGACTCCCTTTTTCTTATTATGGTCTCAAATGGTGTTTTAACTTTGTTATAAAGACCTTCTTTAGAAAGTGAAGAATCATTAAGTGAATAATTCATCTGGGTTGTTGGTTATTACTGACTTGAAAACCCAAGTTATTTTCACATAACTACCTCGGCCTTGGCTATAACCACTTGCTCATGTCTTAACCTAACCCTTGAGAGCATCTACTCTTGAAATACAAACTTTAAAAAAATCTCGATACAAAAGGTATCTTCTTGATCTTCATGATCACAATATAATATAAGTAATACATAGACAAAGTCTATAGAGTAATCGTTAAATTTTTGGTAAGTATATAACTTCCTTTAGGTTTTAATGCAAGTCGGTGAACTCTGATCAACTAAATATAAAAACAATTATAGAACGACCGGTTCCATCTTACAATACATTTGCTTAACATAGTGCTTACTCACCTAGTTAACATTTAATAGGTTTGGTCAATTTACTTAGGCACCAAATCCTTTTGTTGTGTATCTGTAACAACTAGGTTCTAGGCTACTACCTCTAATTCAAGCCCTAGCATAGTTCAAAGGGTTTTACCTTCTCAATTAGTCAAGCTAGGTTCTATTCCAACCAAGGATCTATGGTTTGATATTACCTTTTAATAATGAAAATAATCTCATAGTAAGCAATGGTGATTTCATAATTCATCCCCAAACATAACTATGCCAAGGAGGATTTGAGGGTAAAATACCATGAACTGATTTTAAAGGAGCTAAATCATTCTCAAGAAATTAAGAATTGAGTTTTCTCAACATGAATATTTAAGGAAAACTAATAAATATCCTTACATGAGATGGTTTTTAGGCAAACTGCCACACGACTATTTTTTTAAATAACCTTTATCATCACAATGCATATGTGTTTACATACCAAGAAAATACGATATCCATTATAAGGAAAGAAAGATTACTTGCCTTGTAGTGAATGTGATAACCCTTGTCATCGTTCCTCTAATTGTAATTGGATCATGAAATTAAGTTGGAAGTAGCAAGAACTTGAGCTAAGCCTCCTTAGCTCAAAAATATAATATTGGCCTTTCTTTTTAATGTAGTGGTTTAAAGTCCTTGGAGGTCAAGCCGACACCTTTGGAGAAGCACCTGCTTGACAATACTAAGACTATCATCGGTGCAATATATACCACCATGTTAGTGTGCATAGTGAGTCATTACAAGAATGATGGCTTTGACATTCCAGGGTCTTATTGCCACACATCATAGTAAACCACCCATACTTGGTTTTGACCCCGAACTATTGATAGTCAAATTTTCTTTAAATATTTCACTTTTCCTAAAATCCCTTCTCGGATAATGCTATCACACATTCTGCACTTTATGAACTGAAGCATTTCCAAACTTCTAAACATCGATATTTGGGCTCCACTAAGAAAATATCAATGAACTAAAAACCACCATCCATGTGACTATAACATACATTACCTTCCAGATCTAGGTGTAACGTCTCTTTCTTTTTCCATAGCCTCCAACGAACAACTTTGCACACCCCGTTTCCTCTTTCCCCAATTGCCTTCTCTAAGGCTAGGTAGGAAATCGATAAGAAACTATTGCCAAGGCCATTTTTCCCAACAAAGTATTTCTCGGTCTCCACTTTCCCAGAACAACCTGCTCTTTTAAATATCCACTTCTCAACTTTCTATCAGCTTCATTCCTCTCAGCATCCAACCCATACAGCATGTAGAAATAGTGTATTTATAAACTTCCTTTTGAAAAGAGCTCCCAAACGTTGCAAAATGGTTCCTAAGAAGGAATAAAAGATCACACAGAGAACAGTTACCTCCCACTCACGTCGTTCCAAAAAGGAACGGTTACCCTCCAATAGTTACCACTTCCTCTCTAGGACCAAACACTTATTGTTTTTCGGCCTCAATTCCATGAATTAGTTAATGCGTCGCAAAAAATTGGGAGAACCACGATTTTTAACGTGGTGAAACTGAGTTGTATCCAATTATAAACTTCACGATAAGGATGAAGGTAAAAAAAATAGTTTAGGAAAATGATTAACAATTTGGGTACACACTACCCAACACTCACGTAATGAAACACCAGTTCAAAGTAAGTAAACTCAAATTACTCGAGGCTTATCATGTGCCGCCTAAGGAGATACTCGCAGCTTGTATGGTTTCAAAGATAATTGAAGTTTATTAAAAACTTTCGCCACCTTCAAGATAACATACCGTGGCCAAAAAGGTTTGCAAAAAAGACATTTAAACAATGATACATATTACTCCTGCCAGTTTGAGTGGATTCTCGCGGCCTTAAAAGGACAAAAGCACCATTTAAGATTAGAAATTTCAGTTGATGTTAAATACTTAGCCGTCGAGAAACTTAGCGCGGCCTTTGTTTAGGCTCTTGCATTGTTTGAAAACCACTTAAATCTGTCGCGTCTAACCATAGCATTGCGACTTTATTGTTACCAACGGGCAGATAAAATAATGTACTTATATACATATACTATTATGTTGTATTTCATAACATAGCTGTGGCTCTAACATTTGAAAATCTAATCAAATTATCAACACTACAAGAAATAACTAGCCAAGACTTGAAGCATGATCCAAGTCGAGATTTAGAAAGAGGCATTTATATATAAATCTACCACCTTTTAGAATGATAAAAGTGCTGCTCATCGCATAAGTTGAGGCAACACATACAATAACAAGCTCTCCCTTTCAAAAGGAGTTGAGCTAAATACCATCTTCACGGCTATATTTGATGGCATGGGTATTATAGTAAGCAAGGATAATTTCTATTCAGAAAAAGAATCAACATTTGCATGAACTTTGGCATCAATTGATACGTCGTTGCTTGGAATCTTTTCCATACTAAATTTATCACACAATTGCATTCATATAATATCACAAGCATAAACATGAATATGCATAAACATACATCTATCAGTTTATATGTAGACATGCACGTATGTCAACACGTAGTTTGTCCATGTACTTGTATATACGTCCATGTATGCATATACACAATTCATGTATACAAATGATTTCTTTTCTCAAAAAGATACATATTCATATGTTTATTCGCTTATATATTTATAAAGTAACGAGAGGGTTAATAAATCCTTAAACCACCATTCATAACCAAAATAGATATCACGACAAGCTGACCCAAATTGGCTTACCTCTAAGCTTGCTAGAAGCTTCCCTTAGACTTATTAGGTTTACCTGAACAATACTAAATCAACATTAGCTCATATGGCATAACCAGAGAATCCACAACATCACCCTTCTCCTAGGTGATACTCCCCCTCTTTTCTTTGGAGGTGTTAGCTTTTCTTTGGAGGTGTTAGCTTTGCTCCTGCAATTTCACTAAAGAAAAAAAAAAGGTAGTTAGACTAGAAACCATTATCTCGTGATCATATCATTGAAATTTCATTAATCATTTGCTTCAAATAAATAGAATCATCTCATTGTGTTTTCATCATATTCATCACATCAAATAATCATCATCATTTCCTTTGGATGCATTTTCATAATATTGCACAATCCATCATAATATATATTTTCAAGGCTTCATAATCCCATGAGTCATCATAGTAATTACCATAAAGTGAAAAGTAATTTTCGGAATCTAAGGTGTGGTGTAACATAATGAATGGAAGGAATGTGACAAAATTTTGAAGAAAAGAGGGAGCCCCAATATCAGAGGGACATTCTTAGTGTGAGAGAGTGTTAGCTATGTCTCTAGTATATATCAGCATTAAATTTTAAATCCATCATTATAAATCTATATTTTAGTAGAAATGGTGTTCTACCCGTTGTATTGCTTTGACATGGTATTGGTCTCTTTTTGATGGGGATTTTTTTTTATCTCTAGTAGGTTGGTGCCTATAAATTCATTTAGGGATTGGTGTATCTAGTAGGTTGGTTCCTACATCACATTGTAAAATTCACTTATTATATTCATGCTTGTGAGCATTTCTCAGGTGTGTGGTTTTTCCCATCTTGGGTTTCAACGAAAACACATATCTAATTTGTTATGTGTTATCTTGTTTTGTGCTTTGATTATTAGCTTGTATGATTCAATGCTCTTCATTTTCAAAATATATATAATAGTTTTAAAGGTTTCCAAAATTATTTTGATCTACTGATTCACCCCCCCTCTCAGTAGATTGTGTTCCCTTCAATTGGTATTAGATCTAAGCTCCTTTGAAGAAATCTAATAACTTAAGGTAGATCTGGGATGGCATAGGAAAGTTTATCTAGAAACAAAGTACTATTTTTTCATGGATCCATTTGTGAAAGTGATGCAGTGTAGAACAACAAAGAAAATATGAGAAAAATTGGAAACTATCTATGAAGGTGATGAAAATGTCAAAGAGGAAAAGTTGCAGACTTATAGAGCTAAGTTTGAAGGTCTAAGGATGAAAGAACATGAGAACATTGCTGCATTCATGCTCCAAGTTGATGAAATTGTGAACAATATCGAAGGTCTTGGTGAAAGCTTGGAAGAGAATGTTGTTGTAGAGAAGGTACTATGATATCTACCTACAATGTTTGATCCTAAAATATCTACTATTGAAGAAGATAAATATTTGAATGCTTCAAAGTTGATTGAGTTGCATGGAAAATTAATTGGATTTGAAATGAGATTTGAAAGTGAAGATTCTATAAGGAAAGATTTTGATTACGGATCAAATCCGAAAGAAGCAAATTTTGTTAGAAAGCTATAAAGAGGTTTGATAAGTACAAAGATAAATTACCTTTCAAAATTTTCAATTGTGGAGAATTTGGACATTTTATGGATAAGTGTCTCCATAAGAATACTTACAATGTTGAACAAAAAAATGGAAATAAATATTTTCATAGGAGATTCAAAGGTCAAAGTAAGAAAAGGAGTTTCTACACTAATGAGGAAGAAGACTATTCCACTAAAGAAGAAGATGAAGATGGAAAAAATGTGTTCATGGATTTTTAAACTATTGAAGGAGATGTTGAAATGGGTTCTAGAGATAATGAAGAAGAAGTGGATCTTATGGAGAAATTGTTATGGGCAAGAAAATAAATCCAAAGGTTGAAAGAAAAAATTGTAGAAGATGAATGATAGATAAAGAAGAAATACAAAAATATTTGAAGATTGCTAAAAGTATGATTGTTGGTCTGAAGATTCAGGGAGAAGAAGAAAAAAGAGTTGAAGAAGTTATGATAGAAAATTACTATAAAGAGACAAAAACTATGAGAAGCTTGAAGTTGAAATTGTTGTAGCTAGAAGAGAGTTTGAGAAAGTAAATCAACAGTTGTAGTTGAAGTTCATTAAAAGTACTAAAACCCTAGATCAGATATTGGAGGATCAAAAAGCTTCAGATGATAAAATTGGAGTAAGTTTTGATGATCAAAGAAAAAGGTGATAGAATAGTCAAAGAAGGATACTAAGGAAAGTCTGGAAGCGGTAGGTTCCGAAAGTTCAAAGTTATAAAGGAAAATGACAAGTGATAGAATTATGACTTAGGGTGATGTCCTTATTCAAGCGCAAAACAAAAAAAGAAGATCTGAAAGGTACCAAGGTTACAAAACTAGGTCAAAATTTTCTTTCTTTGGTTATTGTTTTAGTTGTAATGATTATGGACATAAGGATATGGATTGTAGAAGAGTTTTGGTAAGAAGAAATATTTTTTAGTAATATTGCATTTGTACCTCTATTCAGTTTTTAAGTCATTTGTTTCAAGTGCAACAATTTTGTGAGTTTTATGTTACCTGAAAATGGAAGAAGTGATGTTTCAGAGAAGGTCTAGAAGATGGTCTCTAAAGAGAAGTTGAAAAGTTTATGATTTCTCAGACTACTTTACATGATTAGAAGGAGAAGAACATATGGATTATTGATAGTGGTTTCTCTATTCATATGACTGGCGATAAAAGAAGTTCATGAATTTCAAGAAATTTGAAGGTGTTTCCATTACCCTTGGAAACAATTCAATTTTTGAAATTTTTGGTAAGGGTACTTTAAGTCTTGATGGTGGTAAAATAAAGACACATGATATTTTGTAGTTTGAAAGTTTACAACATAATTTCTTGAGTGTTAGTCAGATGTGTGATAAAGGATCAAGTTATCCTTTAGTGTCGATGGTTGTGAAATTAGAAAATCAAGTACTGATGAGTTGATTGTGGAAGGAAGTAGGATAGACAATGATATTTATCACCTTAGTGAATTGAATGGTCAAAGTTGTCTCATTGCATAGAAGGATGAAAGTTAACTTTGGCATAGAAGGTTAGGACACATGAATTTTGATGATATTTTCAAGATTAGTTCAAAAGGGTTAGTCCATGATATGCCAAGAATTAAGAAACCTCAATCAATTAACTACAAGCCATGTCATGAAGGGAAGCAAAAAAGATGTAAATTTTAGTGCTAAGGAATATTCCACATCAAAACCATTAGATTTGGTACATATAGATCTGTGTAGACTAATGTGGACTAAGAGTTCACAAGGAGAGAGGTATTTCATAATGTTAATTGATGATTATAATAGGATTACTTGGATTATATATCTAAAAGAGAAGTAAAAAGCTTTTGAGAAGTTCAAAGAATTCAAGGCTATGGTGGAGAATGAAATTGGAAGGACAATCAAAGTCTCAAGATCAAATAGAGGTGGATAATTTATAGCTGAGAAGTATGAATTTTTTTTGTGAAGAGTATGGAATCCAGAGGCAATTATCTATCCCTAGAACTCCATAGTAAAATGGAGTTGCACAGAAAGAAAAAACTGGACTATATAAGAGATGGAAAAGACTATACTATATCAAGCAAAACTACTCGATTCGTCGATATGTACTAGAGAGAAGCTAAAGAGTCAGTTGTGTGTATTATGAATAGAATATAAATTAGGTATAAGATAAAGAAGACTCCATATGAGCTATGGAAAGGAAGGATGACATTAGTAAGTCACCTCAGAATATTTGGAAGCAAGTGCTATATCAAGAGAGATTAAGAGAATTTGGGTAAGTTTGATTCAAGGTTAGATGAAGGGATTTTTCTTGGTTACTTTGTAAGAAGCAAATCTCACAGATGCTATAACAAAAGGTTGAAGATGATAGTTGAAAGTGCAAATGTGAAGGTTGATGAAACTATTCAATATACTACTATTCCAGAAGTAGAAGATGAAGAATTAATTTATAACTACATTGAAGACTTAGAAGAAGTTGTTACAAAAAACTCTAGCAAAGTATGTTTAGAAAAATCACTCTATAGATTAGATCATAGGTGATAAAGATAGTGGGGTTCTAACCTAGAAGAGGCTAGAAAGATGAAAAGAACAAGTACATTTTTCTTTACTATAAAAGATAGAACCTAAGACATACAAAGAAGCAAGCAAAGAAAAATGATGGATAAAAGCTATGGAGGAAGAATTGAATCAAATCATGAAGAATGGATCTTGGGAATTTTTCCAAAGGCCTAAAGATAAAAATGTGATTGGAACAAAGTGGGTATTTAGAAACAAGATGAATAAATAAGGTGAAGTGATCTAGAACAAAACAAGAATTATGTGTAAAGGGTATGTTCAAGTTGAAGGTATAGACTTTGAGTAAATATTTTCTTAAGTGGCTATGAAGGCAATTAGGATGTTATTAGCTCTCTTAGCATACAAGAATTTCAAAGTGTATCATATGGATGTGAAGTCAACATTCTTAAATGGATAGCTTGAAGAAGAAGTGTATAATGAACAACTAGAAGTTTTTCAGTCTACCAATAATCTAAATTATGTGTGTAGATTGAAGAAGGCTTTGTATGGACTCAAGCAAGCTCCTAGAGTTTGGTATTCAAGGTTGGATGGATATTTACAACAACAAGGATTTCAGAGAGGTTGTGTAGATAGTAACCTATATACAAAAACATAAGGAGAATAAATGTTGATAGTTGTTGTTTATGGGTAAAAGTACAAAGCTGTGTCACACTTTTATAAAGGAAACAACCAACACTGATCTACCTTTTAAACTTGAATCACTAGAAAGTGGCATATACTTTTTGAATTATGAAATGATGTAAAATAATAAAATGTGTATTTTATATTATATTTTATGTTTTTTTTATTTTTTTGACAAAATTAAAAAATTATTTGAATATAGTTTTTTAATAAATTAACTTTAGTTGCTGATAAAATGCTGAAAAATGATGTTCCACTCAACGTCAAGCTTTATATAGTAATTTTTTTTTTTCCTTCAATTTTTTTGTGTATATTTATAATTTGAAACTTTAGGGCATGGATATTTTGTTTTGCAATTTTAATAATTATATATTTTTAAATAAATATGTAAATGTGTGTATTAAAACACAACTATTTCCACTTGACATCAATTTTTATATTGAATATTTATCTAAAATAGAAAGCAAATTATACTATCTTAATTTGGATTCTTTTATCTAGGACATCATATTTTTTTAACAAAAATTAATAAGTTTTAGTATTTTTCTTGACATGGTAATCAACCTAATATTTTTGTGTTGATAACCTACTTTTAGTAAAAAATAAAAATAAAATATAAATAATAATTAAACTATTAAAATAAATATATTTTTGAAAACTAAACTTATGGATCTACAAAAGGGTATTTTTAAATTTTTAAAAATAGTTTATTTATATGAGTAGGAGTTGAAACATTAATTTTTTCAAATATTTTCATTTTTTAAGTAAATTGGCCTCGAAGTGGTGCTACATATGCATTTAGCCAACAATTTGAGTTGGAAAAGTTGTGGAAATATTTAACTTATCTAGAATGAATCTTAATAGATCATGTGTTTGACCAAAATTGACTTTTAGTTATAAATACTAAAATTTACTGGTGCTGATAAGTTGGCCAAAAGTGTGACACAACTTTGTACTTTTACCCTTATGTTGATGACATTATTTTTGGAGGTAGTAGTAAAGAAATGTGAAAAAAGTATAGAAGGCTATGTAGAATGAATTTGAGATGTCTATGCTAGGATAATTATCTTTCTTCTTAGGGTTGCAGATTGTTCAATCGAACAAAGGGATTTCTATTTCACATCATAAATACATAAAGGATATGTTAAGCAAGTTTAGGATAGAAGATTGCAAACTTGTTGCAACACTTATGGTTATCGGATGTAAATTGTGCAAGGATGATGATTCTTCTCTAGAAGATCAAACTCTGCATTCGTCTATGATTGGTTGTTTGTTGTGTGTGACAATAGCCAGACATGATATTATGTAGGTAGTTGGAATGGTTACCATAGTTTAGGAAACACCTAAAGAGACTCATGTAAAGGAAATAAAGAGGATATTTAGGTATTTGAAGGCTACAAAAGAATTTGGTCTATGGTATCCAAAGAGTGAAAATTTCACTCTAGTACATACACAGATGCAGATTGGGAAAGATATGTGGAATACCGAAAGAGAACAAGTGGCAGTGCATTCTTCCTTGGAGACAATTTAGTGTCCTAGTTGAGTAAGAAACATGAATCAATTTCTTTATCTACATCAAAAGCAGAATACATTGCTACAACATCATGCTACACTCAATTGCTTTGGATGATGCAAAACTTGAAAGAAATGAAGGTTGAGTTTGAAGATCCTATTACCATTCTTTGTGATAACACAAGTGTAATAAAAATTTCAAGGAGTTTGGTTATGCACTCAATAAAAAAACACATTGCAATCAAATATCATTTCTTGAGAGAGAAGGTTGTAGAGAAATAAGTAAGATTGGAATATGTGGGCACAAAGACACAAGTTGCAAATATATTCATGAAGCCACTTCCTAAGGAGAAATTTGAGTTTCTATAGCATAAATTTGGAGTTTTTCTCCTTCCTCTTGATTCAAGAGGAATGTATTGTTACGGTTCAGGTAGATTGGAGAAATAAACATTAACAATTATATGCAGATTAAGTAACCTAGAAATAACAATAAAGAATAACACACAAAATTTAACTTGGTTCACCCAATATGGGCTACATCCAAAAAAACTTAGTCACCCAATGATTTTATCACCTAATGCAAAACATATTACAATCTTGTGAACACCATGCCTCAACATTCATCCTAGCTACTTATAACAAGCTTTTTGGAACCTTCTAGAATTAGGGGTTTACGTCCTTTTTCATTTGATGTGCCAACAAGAAAACCTTGACGTGTCAACAAGAAAAAAAACCTTGATGTGTTAACAAAAAAATTCTTTTTTGGGGCAATGCCTCAAACCACATTTCTTGTTATGAGTGTACAGTATTTGCATGATCGGTTGCCACATACCAACTATTGGAAATAGGATGCCATTTAATTGCAATCCTAAACATATTTCATGTATATCCTAAGTCCTTGGAAAGTGTTCCCCAACACTAGGATTAGAAAGAGATTAAATTATGGGTATGTGCAGGATCATCATGGAAAAAATAGGCCCTTAAGTGGCAAAAAATTCAGAAAAATCAGAGTTAAGCAACTTGACGTAAAAATTTGAATAAGTTATCTATATTATTTCAAAAATATGTAAGAATATAATCTATAGCAAATTGAATGTAGTTTCTAAACTACTAGGTTTATTTTAAAAAATAAAAAAAATATTTGGTGCAAATTTGAAATTTCAATGCAGTATAACTTAAATTTCAAGGAAAAAATAAGAAGTAGGTGTTGTTTGACCACCCTAACCACAATAAAATGATAATATTTTTCTATAAGATTTTAGATATAAGTAGAGGACTCACGTCCGGATGTGATGCATATTTTTGTAATTTTTTCCAAGTAAATAATTAATTATGAATTTTTATTACAAATTTTAAAAAATATAAAACTCATATGTCGACCACCTTAACTTGGTCAAAACTTCATGAAATTCATTTTTTTTTTAATCCTATAGTATGTGAAACATAGAATGTGACACATGTTTTGGATTCAAAAATGTGATACCGTTGAAAGCTATAGATGTTTTTCAATCAGCCTATCAATTAGGACTTTAGTCGTAATTCAAATAGAAAATGAATAATAATTATTTATTAAATTTAAAGTAAAGAATAATTTATATTGGTGGAAAGCTGAGAATGTCCTTTAAAACCCTTTTCATTTCATCAATTTTGGGTAAAAAAAAAGTCGTCAGCGACATACCCTACACATACCCATCATATCACCACTTTTTGGCCCATAATGATCCTGCACATACCCTTAGAATGAAATGAATAGATAAATTAACATTTGTAATTATTCCTAAATGATAGGAACATGTGGAGACATCCAAGAAGAGATCCTACAAAATAGGAGCACATGGGGCACCCAAATGGAAGGTGGAACCCACCTTGCTTAAGTTAACTATTTGGAGGATTGATAATACTTTGGTAATGCATTTAAAGATCATACAAGTTAGGAATTGATATTTACATGAGTGGATTTAGTTTAGTTTAGTTTAGTTCAGTTCAATTGAGTTCATTTCAATTCAATTCAGTTCATTATCAGCTCAGTTCAGTTCAGTTCAATTTAGTTTAGTTTAGTTTAGTTATGGTTTAGTTATCTTCAGTTGCATGTAGTTAGTTTGAGTTGAATACTAGTTGAATTCAATTGACTTGAGTTGCATGACTAAAGACTTAAGTTGCATGATAGATAATAGGTGGATACATTCAGTTAAGTGGGGATGATCAATCATGCATAATGTTTGTATGAATTGGTGGAGATATATTTTTTAGTTAACTAAGATTGACTTGAACCCACCTTGGGCACCCAAGTTGGCATCTTTGAGTTAACCCCTTTTGCATGAGAAGATATTTACAAGGCTCAGTTAAGTGGGACCATTCTTGGGTGCCAACTTTGAGGTTGTAGCTTGCAAGATATTTTCATGACCAACGTTTAGTTTGGGGTGCCTAAATTGAGGAAGAATTTGGTTTGAAGTCATATTATACGTTGTAACTCTAATTTCACAATCTAGGTATAGATTTTTGAGAGGATATTTATGCTCTTATATTGTACAATAATTATGAGTTAATATACACATTAGCTTTCTATTAATTGCAGCAAGTGCATTAGAGTTTGAATAAGGGTTAGTAGGTTAAGCTTGTGCATGTGTGAGGGCTTGAAGCATGGCATGGGATGTGCGGATTCATGCTTGGTCACATGGAATGCATGGAGAGATTTTGCTACAAAAAGTGTATGGGAGTTTTGTGCAGGTTGTGAAGAAGGATTATTGAAAGAAAAGGAAACATATCAATCAAGGATTGATACAGTATTATTGTAATATTGTTCTAAGGTTAAATAATACAAGCACTATTAATTTTGGTGGAGTTTTTTCCTAGAAGGGTTTCTCCACATATATGTTGTGTCACTTCTATCTTCTTGTCTCATTCTTCTACAATATTTTGTCTCTTTCTACAATTGGTAAAATTGATCTAAACAAATTAATCATACACAAAATTGTGACAAAGAACACTTTGAATTTCTACAGTCACATACGTTTACAAGTTTTAATCTACATAATTACCTCCATTTTCAACATTTGGTGTAAGAGAAAATGGTTGGGTAGAGTTTGGGATGCATTTCTCTTAAAAAATTGTAGGTTTTTTGGATGTAGTGGGAGCTTGTACTATTGTGTTATTACAAATTTGTAAAAGAAGTGTGTTTTATCTTCTTGGTTTAGAGATTATGGTTTTCTTGACCTTTTGGAAGCTGTGTCGTTAACAAAAATTTCTTTGATTGTGTTGAGGCCACGAATGACCTTCATTTAGGAGATGGTTATCATGATGTCATGGATAGCTTAGTTACATGTTTCATTGGGAATTTTTGACAGCAATGGTTTGATGGCTATCTTGTTGCCATGTATAGCTTGGTATCATAGTTCAGTGGGAGCATTGGTCGGATATGGTTATCTTCATGTGATTTGAAGAGGTTTTAACATCTTGTTTCATGGAGGACCCTTAGAGTCTTTGGTAAAGGTCTTATTGTTCTTCCTTTGGAGAGGATGTAGTTCTTTTTGGTTTTGAGTATTAATCATTTGCTTGGAGCTTCACGATTATGTAGGTTGCATTTGAAGTTGGCATGGATTGATTGGTGGGTGCTCATGGATACTAGAGAGACTTGGGTTAGGCTGGATATTTCTTATGTTAAGAGATATGTGTTGTAATGGTTACTTGTTATAAAAAAATTTCAATAGTAAACACCAAGGAGCCTACATGTGGAAGTGGATGTGAGTCCATCATAGACCTGATGAGAAGGTTGTCTTTATTGAAAGCCTATATTTCCCAGTGTTGTATGCATAGGACAATCTTGTATCCCACTCTTGGTCTACTCGACAGGTAAATGATCTAAGAGGTGTTTCCCAACTAATTATTAGATGCATTATTTATATGTATATTGTCTTCTCTTATGCATTAGTATTGAAAATTGAGTTTTGAGGGATTTTTGAGAAGTAGATGCGTGATTTTATGTATTTCCATTGTTCTCCTTGCAATCTTGAACTTGAGTTAGTTCTGAGGATTTGGGTAGGAGAGGTATGGGAGATAATGGCTTTGGGCATATTCCATTTTGTTGTGGGAATATTTGGCTAAGTTTGATCTACTTTATGTGAGAGGTTTACATCTAAGTTCTTCCATGTTTCATTATAAGTTGAATGGTTAGATGTTGATATCCTTTAAGTTTGGGAGTGTTGAAGAAGATCTTACCTTACACAGTTTGGCACATGTTAGTGTGGTATAAGAACATGGTTTGATTTGTAGGTTCTCTCTTTGTAGGAATATTATCTTCTTCTTGAAGGATCTTATGTTATGAGAGATGTATTTTGCATATCATTGTATGCTTCTTTGACACTATGATATAAGAGTTAGCCACATCCTCTATGTGAAGTTCTATAAGAGGACTTGTTAATTTTGTGATCTTATTTTTAGATTCGAAATTACCTATGCAGTGGGAGTTCCAGAAGGTATATGTGTTATGTATGAGAGGGGAACCTATCTTGGATTGGTTACACTTTACTAGAGTGAGTTACTTCAAAGGTTTTTTATCACATGTCTATGTGTGTTATTACCTTGAAGTCTTATTTTGCAGGATGATGTATATACATGGACTTGTTTGTAGATTTGGGTTGTTATGTTGATAGCATGAAGTTCTACCTCTGATAGTTTGGTTACAGAGAC
The DNA here is from genome assembly GCA_007258455.2 of Sequoia sempervirens. Taxonomy (NCBI): domain Eukaryota; kingdom Viridiplantae; phylum Streptophyta; class Pinopsida; order Cupressales; family Cupressaceae; genus Sequoia; species Sequoia sempervirens. The sequence goes on along the minus strand of VDFB02027664.1, from coordinate 78,875 downwards.
TTGGGAAAGGTATTGATTGAGAAAGTTGACAATTTGATCAATGCTGCAGATAAGCTCTCTTGGTGCAAGAAGGCCATCGGCCTTGAGTCATGTACTTCATTTATAATAATGATTCCTTATTTAGAATAATTGCAATGTATAATTTCAAGTGGGAGAATGTTGGGAATAGGATGTCATTTAATTGCAATCCTAAACATATTTCATGTATTTCCTAAGTCCTTGGAAAGTGTTCCCAAACACTAGGATTAGAAAGAGATTAAATTCAAATGAAATTAACATTTAAATTGACATTTGTAATTATTCATAAATGATAGGAACATGTGGGGATACCCAAGAAGAGCTCCTAAAAAATAGGAGCACAAGGGGTTCCCACATGGAAGGTGGAACCCACCTTGCTTAAGTTAACTGTTTGGAGGATTGATAACACTTCAATAATGCATGTAAAGATCCTACAAGTTAGGGATTGATATTTACATGAGTAGAGTTCATTTTAGTTTAGTTCAATTTAGTTATGGTTCGGTTATCTTCAATTGCATGTAGTTAGTTTGAGTTGAATGATAATTGAATCAATTGACTTGAGTTGCATGACTAATGACTTCAGTTGCATGAAAGATAATAGGTGGATACATTCAGTTAAGTGGGGATGATCAATCATGCATAATGTTTGCATGAATTGGTGGAGAGATATGTTTCAATTAACTAAGATTGGATTGGACCCACCTTGGGCACCCAAGTTGGCATCTTTGAGTTAACAACTATTGCATGAGAAGATATTTACAAGGCTTAGTTAAGTGGGACCATTCTTGGGCGCCAACTTTGAGGTGAAGCTTGCAAGATATTTTCTTGACCAACGTTCAATTTCGGGTGCCTAAATTGAGGAAGAATATTGTTTGAACTCATATTACACATTGAAACTCTACTTGCACAATCTAGGTGTAGATTATTAAGAGGATCTTTATGCTCTTATATTGTACAACTCTTATGAGTTAATATACACATAGATTGTCTATTAATTGTAGCAAGTGCATTAGAGTTTGAAGTAGGGTTAACAGGTTGAGCTTGTGCATGTGTGAGTGTTTGAAGCATGGAATGGGATGTGTGGATTCATGCTTGGTCACATGGAATGCATGGATAGCTTGTGCTACAAAAAGTGTATGGGAGTTTTTTTTAGGTTTTCAAGAAGGATTGTTGAAGGAAAAGGAATCATATCAATCAAGGATTGATACAATACTATTGTAATCTTGTTCTAAGGTTAAATAATAAAAGCACTATTGATTATGGTGGAGTCTTTTCCTGAAAGGGTTTCTCCATGTATATGTTGTGTCACTTCTATCTTCTTGTCTCATTCTTCTACAATCTTTTGTCTCTTTCTATAATTGGTAAAATTGATCTAAACAGATTAATCATACACTAAGAATTGTGACAAAGAACACTTTAAATTTCTACAGTCACATAGGTTTACAAGTTTTAAGCTACAATTTCACCTTCATTTTCAACACTAAAAATCTCCCACTTGGATATTGATCAGGCTCCACACCAAACAATATCCCACTTGGAGACTACTTCTAGACAACACTGTTGCACTTGTAGCTCCCACTGGATTATAGGTCGAGATGGTTTCTTATGTCCACCATTATCATTCATGAAGGCCAATGAAAATTGATGAGGAAATCAATTTATTCTATGTAGCTTCCTTTGTCAACATATCTATAGGATCCTAACTTGTGTGAATTTTCTTTGGCTTCAATTTTCCATCCTCCAAAACTAATTAGATGAAGTGATATCTGAGTTGCATGTGCTTAGTTTCTGAATACAGAGTTGAGTTCTTAGCAAGATGAATGGCACTTTGGATATCAATGTACAAAGGGATATACTATTGTCTCTATCCCAACTCCTCTAGAAAACTTGGTAGCCAAATCATCTCCTTGCTAGCTTTTGTAGTAGCAACATACTTAGTTTCAGTGGTTGAAAGCACAACAACCTTTTACAGTCTTGAAATCCAATTGACTACAATACCTCCTATAGTAAGAACACGTCCTATAGTACTCCTAATATCAATATCACCTACCAAATCAGATTCAATATATCCTTTTAGAGTAGATTTTTTTCCTCCAAAACATACTTTCTTTGAAGTAGTACCTCTCAAATATCGAAGAACCCATTTTATCACATTCCAATGTTTTATTCCTGGATTGCTCATATACTTTCTCACAAGTCCAATTGCATGTGCAATGTATGGCCTTGTGCATACCATTTCATACATCAAGCTACCAACTACTGATGCATATGGTATCTTAGACATTTTGTCTTCCTCTTCTTGTGTCTTTAGACACATCTCCCTAGTCAACTTAAAATGACTCGTTGAAGATGTACTAACTGCTTTTGCATTCTGCATGTTAAAAATTTTCAACACGTACTCTACATACTCAGTTTGAGACAATTTTTTTTATGTTTTTCATGTCCCTTGTGATCCTCATACCAAGGATTTGTTTTGATGCACCCAAATCCTTCATAGCAAATGAATTTGCTAATTTTTGCTTAAGTTCATTAATATGCTGCATGTTAGACCCAACAACAAGCATGTCATCAACATAAAGTAAGATGGTAATATAGCTTCCATTACCTAATTTCTTAAAATAAACACAATAATCAGAATGGCATCTTTTGTAACCTTATTTATCTATAAAACTATCAAATTTCAAATACCATTTCCAAGGTGCTTTCTCCAGGCCATACAAACTCTTCTTTAACCTACAAAAAAATCCTCCTTACCCTTGACCTCATATCCCTATGGTTGTTGCATGTATATTTACTCTTCCAAATCTCCATGGAAAAATGTTGTTTTCACATCTAGCTGTTCAAGATGTAATTATTCCACATTCACAAGACTTAGAATGGTTCTAATAGAAGTCATCTTTACAATCAGAGAAAATATTTCATGAAAATCTATACCTTTTTTCTATGCAAAACCTTTTACCATGAGTCTAGACTTATATATTTTCTTGCCTCCATCTTCTTTCTTCAACCTGTAAACCCATTTATTTGGAAATTCTCTTATACCTATAGGCAATTGGACTAAGTCCTAATTCTTATTTTGCAGCAAGGAATCCATTTCCTCTTTTGTGCCTAGCTCCCACTGCTTTTTGGTATCTACCTACATTGCTTCTTCATAACCTTTAGGTTCATGAAAATCAGTTAGTAATATAGAATATAATGATGGAGAAAATATTTTTGGAGGTCTAGTTATCCTTGTAGAATGTCTAACACTTGCAAGATTTTGTGGGATAACTTGTTGTTGTTGAGCATCAGGTACCACTGGCATTTCATTTTCTGGAATCTCATCCAACACCACATATTCCTTTTTTTCCCATTCATGCTTCTTTTCCTATAGTTGATCCTTATACATGACCTCTTCATTGAATATAACGTATTTTCTCCTAATGATTTTATAATTTTCATAATCCCATAATCGATAACCAAGTTATTTTACTCCATATCCAATGAAGGTACATTTTTTAGACTTAGCCTCAAGCTTGGTTCTATTTTCAATATCAACATGGAAGAAATCTTCACAACCAAAGGTTTTTAGAAATGAATAGTTTACCTTTTTACCCAACCTTGCCTCCTTTGGAATTCCACCATTAAAAGGATTTGAAGTTCCCATGTTTATTAAATAAACAACAATATGTACAACATCTATCCAAAATTGTAAGGGTAGTCCAACATGCAATATCATTCTCCTTACAAGCTCCACAATGGTCCTATTCATCCTCTCAGACACACCATTTTCTTATAGGGTTATAGGAACTGTTTTCTACCTACAAATTCCATTGTATGAATAGTAATTTTCAAATTCTCTGCTGCAATACTTGCCTCCATTATCAGATCTGAGACACTTCAACTTTTTTCCTATCTCACTCTCAACCAAAGCTTTCCACTTTTTAAAAGTTTCAAATAATTTTTATTTTTGTTTTAGGAAACACACCCACATTTTCCTAGTTGCATCATCAATGAAAGTTACATAATAGCAAGAGCCACCATGAGAAGATACTTGGGCTAGTCCCCATACATTCGAATGCACAAGCTCTAATTTCTCACTCTTTGTCTCTTTCCTATCTTTGAGAAATCAAACTCTTTTTTGTTTTCCATAAACATAATTTTCACAAAACTCCAAGTCAATCTACTTCAGACCAGGTAGCAACTTTTTGGAGTCAAGTATCTTCATCCCTTTCTCACTCATGTGCCCAAGTTGATGGTGCCACAATTCCATTTTTTTCCCTAAAGCAAGTGCGATAACTATCTTAGTAGCAATTTTTTCTGTAGCAGCTAAGGTAGAATAAGTATTACTAGTACACAAATACAATGTGCCTACCTTTTCACCTTTAGCTACTACTAATGCACCTTTAGTGACCTTCCAAAATTTGACTGAAAAGGTAACCATGCAGCCTTCACTACCCAGTTGTCTTACAAAAATTAAATTCCTTTTAAAATTTGGAACATTCCTTACCTCTTATAGCAGCCATTCATTTTGATTCTATAACTTGATTTTCATCTTTCCTTTTCCAACAATCTGACAGTGTTCATCATCACCCAAATATACCTGTCCAAAATCAGCTTGAACATAATCTACAAAATATTTCCTATGAGGTGTGGGATGAAATGAGGCCCCTAAATCTATTACCCAAGAATCATTAGAATTATCTAAACATAAAATTAAAGCATCTTGCAATTTATTACTTGCAACATTATCTTCGTTACTATTATCATGTTGTCCATCTCCTTGTTTTCCCTTTTGAGACCAATAATCCTTCTTCAAGTTTCCTAACTTTCCACAAAGCCAATTTAATCCATTCTTCCTCTGGATTTATATTTTCCTTTCTTTGAATACCCTTGTGACTTTCCATAATTTATTGGGCTTTTTCCTCTCTTTTGTTCTTCCCCTGTTCTCTACAATAAAATCATTACCTGATGTTGAACTTTCACCTGTGCTTTTCCATCACATTTCCTTGCTAAGGATAACACTAACAACATCATCACATTTCAATGTATTTGAACCAAAGAAAGAGTTACTTACAACCATTACAAAGCCATTCCAACTTTCTGTCAAAGAACATAAAACCAAGAGAGCCCTCACCTCTTGATCAAAATTCACTTTTATAGAATTTAACTGACTGGTAATCATATTAAGCTCATTTAAATGATCTATCATAGATCTACCTTCAATCATTTTCAAATTAAAAAAAATCTTCATGATAAATACCTTATTTGAGGTTGATGGTTTTTCATACAATTTAGCCAAATCTGTCATCATATACTCTCTTATATTTTTTTCTATTATATTGAATTCCATAGATGGTGCCAAGCACAACAAAATGGTTCCCAATTCCTTTTTGTCAAGAATCTCCCATTCTTCATTGGACATCGTAGCATCTTTCTTTGATTTTCCTTGCAATGGCCACCATAGTTCCTTTTGATACAAATAATCTTCCATATGCATCTTCCATAATTGATAATTGTACTCATTGAACTTCTCAACCTTGAATTTTCCTTCTTCCATTACTCCCACTCAAAACTAGAGGTTTCCTACCAATAAACTGAAATACACGTGGCTTTGATACCAATTGTTAGGGTTCACGAAGATTGGAGCAATAAACATTAACACTTATATTTAGATTAAATAACCTAGAAATAAAAATGAAGAATAACAAAAAAAATACACATAGAATTTAACATGGTTCACCCAATATGGGCTACATCCATAGAAACTCAGCCACCTAATTATTTTATTATTTAGTGCAAAACATATTCCAATCTCTTGAATACCATGTCATAACATACATCCCAACCACTTATAACAAGCTTTTTGGAACCTTCTAGAATTAGGGTTTTACAAGGTCTTTTTTCATTTGATGTTTTAACAGGAAAACCTTGATGTGTCAATGTGAAAAAAACTTTGATGTGTCAATGGGAAGAAACCTTGACATGTTAATGAATTTTCTTTTCAGGGTGATGCCTCAAACCCCATTTCTTGTTAGGAGTGTACACTATTTGCATGATCAGTCACCATATACCAACAAGTATAGGGTGAGAGGTAGGTTGGTCTACCTATGAAAAGAAGGGTTGGTGCTCTTGCAGAGTGTTTTTTAGAAGTAGTGATGTATGGACTCAGGGGGAGTCTATTCGATAAATAGGTTTCTAGATGTTGCAGTCTACTGGTTTGGGGGAGAAATATTGTTGATCCTTTTCCATTGATGTCAAAGGGGGAGAAAGTGGACTCAAAATGTTGAATTAAGGAAATGTTGAATTAGGTAGAAAGTGATCTCAAAATGCCATATATTTCACAAGGGGGTAAATTCTACAACCAAGAAATCATTCAGTCATTATCCTTCAGGATTTTTTGGTGGCCCCAACATTTTTTTATTTCCCATCAATGAAAAAGGGGCAGATATTGTAAGACAAGACACCAAAAGAGGTATGGAGTGGTTATAAGCCTTCAAATTCTCATCTTAGAGTGTTTGGTTGTACTACATATATGAATGTCCCAACTAATAGAAGGAAGAAGATTGATTTTAAGACACTCTAGTGTATCTTCTTGGGGTATAGTACAACTTCAAAATTTTATCATCTCATGGATCGTCAGAAACAAAATATTTATGAGAGTCATGATGTGATATGTGATGATGTTGGAAAATACGAAGGATCAAGTTAAAACATTGATAGACAAATGTAATTGATTCATTATTGATATGAAAGGAAAACATTTATAGAGGATGGTGGGTGTAACCACTTGTATTCACCTTGATGCAGATGGATGTGGGATTAACTAATTAGTTATCAATGTAATATTACCAAAATTCTCCCCTTATTACATTCTTTCTACAAATGTATCCCCTAAAAGCTCTTAATCACTTTGCCAAGGGACCCCCCCTTAAGGATTACATAAAAAAACTTGTCGATTACAAAATGTATATACATCTTTGTGAAGATCTTCCTTTTGAATAAATAAATCTTGAATTAGGTGGAACTCCTCCAAGTTTCCTTGTAACCCTTAGTAAGGTGAATCTTTGAGCTGAATTCCCAAGTTCATCCTCCCATGGACTCCTAAATCATAGACTGTAGTTATTGAACAACCACCCTCCAAGTCATCTCCTTGACCCTCATAAAGGTATAACACTTGGTCCTAACTATAATTACTAGAAAAAAATCCTCCAAGTTGTCTCACTGACCCTCCTAAAGGGGTAATCCTTGGTCATATTCTCATGAACTCTATGGGAAACAATCCATACTAAGCTCTTCACCAAACCCCTTACCTATCTCCAAAAATCAAACTTCACAATATATGTATTCTTCAATCTATCAACAATAACAATGAAAAGAAAGAAACCAAAGCCAAAAATGCTTCTCATGCAAAACATCATCTCAAAGCAAGAAGCTAACTTGAGATGATGGAAATTCCTCTATCCTCTAATGCCACCAACCTCCAACATTGAAGGCTCAAGGTATGAACTCATGAAGCTTCGTTCCTGATCGTAGAGAAAATATAGTATAAAGTAATGTTTCCAATCAAGAATAACTTCTTCCACCTTTAGTACTTGTTCAACTAATTCCTTTTGATCATCCTTTCTATGTGGAGCTACATACTTTGTTGATTTTCCCTCAACCTCAAAGAAATGCATCATAATTTTTCCTTTTTCATAACCTCCCTTTCAAAGCACATATCATCACATTTTCCTACATCAATCCCTCTCACATCAATCTTTGTGAAAGTTCTAATCAAATAAACATGATTAACTCCTTTAGTAGGTACACCATTCATCATGAGTGAGGTACACCACTAAATGTTAGATCTAACAAATAATGCACCTTTACAAATATTTTTCCTAGCCTAAGACCTATTGAGTGAGGTGTATATCCTTTTTCAAAATTAATTTTATGTAAAATAAGCTTTCATATACCTTTATAAATGTGCCTTCCTATACTACAAAGAATTTATGAAGCACTTACAAAAATCTCAAAGATTCCAAACTTAGATGTCCACCACCTATAGCCATTTTTTCTTTCAAAAAAATCTTAACTTTCCTTATCATTCTTCAAAAAATAATAGTGTCCACACATTTCAAATCATCAATATTATTGAAGTAATCATTAGCCATCAAACATTCAAAATTTAAAATCTATAAGTAGGCATTGATCATACCATAGATGGTTTGCATTATTTAAATCAGATTCAAACTACTACTTACTGGAACAAAACCATTTTAGGCTAGATTTCTGCATGAACATATCAAGAAAGGGAAACCATGGATATTATGTACACTATTTTTGCAAGAAAATTTGGTCACCTCCACACCTTATGTTGTTTATAGATTGAGTACCTTCTTATGGATTTTCCCTACAAAACTTCAATGACCTCTGATTTGAATTCTTCATCCATAAATAGGGGCTCTTTCATTCACATAGCCTACATCAACCCAATGATTCCCTTAGGTAGTGAACAACATAGAGAGCAACAATATTTTAATAAAAACTATTTTCTATAACAACTCAATCCTTCCATAAATCTATCCTAAGCATGATTTAAACAAGATATTGATCTCTTCAACCATTGTAGACCCAAATGCAATCAAAATATTACTATCTATGCCATGCCTCTAGGTTCTTCCATGCATGCTCTGATACCATATGTTGGAAAATACAAAGGAACAAGTGTAAATAATTGATAGTTCAAATGTAATTGATTCATTACTGATATGAAAGGAAAACATTTATAGAGGATGGTGGGTGTAACCACCTTGATGTGGATGGATATGGGATTAACTAATTAGTTATCAATGTAATATTTCCAATAGATGAATCATCATTTGGCTTCTTGACACATAAGGAAGATACACCCACCTCTCATAGATTTCTCTCACAATTAGATAATAAGAATGAATGTTCCTCTCAAAAAGAAGATGAACTATAAGAAGAGTTGTTTGTTGATCTTGGTCTTTTGGAACATCATTCTTCATATTAGAAACATCAATGTCCAAAATGGGTCCAAACCACCATCAAGGACTCCCACCTAGATTCTCTTGCAAATATCTCATAGGGAATTAGAACAAGTCTCGATAGATAAGAAATGAGATAAATCTTACATTGATGAATTTAGTTGTTGAAAGTACTAAACCTGATACAATTGGAGAGGACCTTAGTCAACCATAATGGAAGAAGGAAATGGATGTTGAGTATGATTCTTTGATAAAAAATTGGACATGGGAACTTATTGATATACCTAAAAGAAAGAAGCCCATACGCTACAAATGGGTTTAAAAAAAAAATACAAGGCAAATGGATCCATCAATAAATATAAAGCACAACTTGTTACAAAGGTCTATTCTCAATAGGAGGGCATTGATTATGAGGAAAACTTTACAAACACTACAAAGCTCAAAACAACCAAAGTTGTTTGTGGACTAGCATCACGAAAAGGATGGAAGCTTCATCAGATGGATGTCAAGAGTGGTTTTTTAAATGGTGATCTAGAAGAAGTATACATGAACCAACCAGAAGGATTCATTGATGAACATCATTCTCACAAGGTATTTCATCTCATTAAGTTACTTTATGGACTTAAACAAGCCCCTATGGCATGGTACATAAAAATATATAGTCACCTCTTGTAGCATGGTTTCACTTGTACCCCATTAGATCTTGATTTTTATATTAAGAAGATAGACATATGATTGTCATTCTTGTTTTGTATGTGGATGATCTTGTGATAACAAGAAGTTTAGAAAATATCATTGATGATCTATAAATACTAATTTTAAAAAACCCCTTTGATATCACAAACTTGGGGCTACTTCACTATTGTATTCGATTGGAGATATGAAAAATGGCATATCATATTATAATCTCCCAGATGAAATATGCCAAGACAGTCTTAGAATACTTTGGAATACCAAATTTTAAACCTGTGTCCACTCTAATGGAGAAATGTTTGCAACTATATCAATTCCATGATTCACCTCAAGGAGATGCAACTTTCTACTATTAGCTTGTTGGGAGTCTCATTTACTTGACATATACTAGACTAGATTTATACTTTTTTGTCATCTATCTTTTCATATTTATGTAGGAGCCAAAGCAATGTCATTAGGTTGTAGCTAATTGTGTTTTGAGATATGTTTTAGGTACACTTGATTATGGTTTTTAATATAAGAGGAACTCTCAATTCTTCTTACAAGGATATATTGACTTAGACTAGGTTCGATCTTTTGATGATAGGAAGTCAAATACATGATATATTTTTCATCTTCGATGTAGACATGTTTCATGGATTAGTAAGAAGCAATTTTTTTTTCTCTCATCCACAGAGGCTGAATATCATGCCACATAAAGAGATATGTGCAAAACGATTTGGTTACATCACATTTTGATTGGCATGGACATACTTGAATAAAACCTCCTATTATTTCTTTTGACAATTAGTAGGTGCTGAAACTAGTGAAGAATTCAATATTTCATGAAAGAACAAAGAATATAGAGGTTGAATTTCATTACATTTGAGAATATGTACTCCGCCACCACATTTGGCTCCAGTACTACTAAAATATTCTTATATAGCTCATATATTCACCAAGTCTCTTGGCAAGGTTAAATATGAACTATTTCAAGGGTATATTTGTAAGAACAATGTAATAAGGGGGAATGCTAGGATAAAATTATTATTATATTGTTAGTAGCGGGTATACATTTAACCTATTTCAACTAAAATATTTTACTCAACCACTTGCTTCCTTGCTTGGATAAATGCTTCGGTTGATCATTGAACACATCATCAAGTCTTTAAGCTCTTCATAGAATAGAGATGAAACCAAAAATATATTCAAAAAATTAAATAAAATGTAAACAATAAGATGAGTTATTTTATCTCTTTATTCTAATCCTTTTGCTTTATTTTAGGTTATTTTAGTTGATACATTTTCTATTTACAATCACAAAACTTCTAATTCAGCCAACATTGTTCTTTTAATGGGTATATAACAATGTATCTCAACTTGTCTATCTAGGGATTACATATCTACCATTGTAGCTAATAACAATTGAATCAAGTTTTCTAATTGATCTTGAATGTTATTGATAGTTTACAAGGATATTGCAATTTTATTAAATCATATTATTAAATTAATCTCATTCATAAAGTAGATGCATGGGATTATTGAATGAAATATATTGATTGCATATGAAACTAAAAATGGTCACTTGACTAAATTTTCAAAATTTTAGTCATATAATACATGTTAATAACAACAAAACTCAACAAATATCACTATATACATAAAATATTTCATGTTATTGTTTTCATTATATGAATTCATAAACACACATAACATCAATAGCCTAAAGAATATTAGTATAAGGTAGTATGTCAATTGTTATATTTATACATTCTATTTAGTATATAGTTTTTGATAAAGGGTAAAACGGGTTTTACAGGGACCTGAAACCACAAAGTTTACAATAGAAAAGAAAGGACAAAAAATTCCATCAAACACAACCGGCTGCACAAAAGGAAAAAACCAAAACAAGCAACAACCACCCGCTAAAGACTAGGAAGGTTAGACAAAAAAAGTGAGCAGAAAAGCCAACAAAAAGACTAGCCACGATTAACCCAGAGTCTTCAAGACAAACTCTATCTCAGCCTCCAAGTTCTGCATATCTTGAATACCCTTCTTAAAGGTTTGAATCATTTGCGGAGTGAGAGGAGCCTTCCTCTTCAAATTGGCCCTGGTTCTCTTAGAAATGTCAGCATCCTCCTCTTGGTTTCTTTCATTGATTTCCTCCAAATCAACCACCAAAGACCCCTATTGAGCTTTGTCCAATTTCTCAGTCATGGTATTGATGATGATGGAATTGTGTCTGGCCATATGATTGTTTTTCTCGGCAACAATTTTGACAGTTTTTTTCATTTTCTCCAACTCAATTTCAACATTTTTGTCCTTGCCAGCTTGGTACTGGGTATCTTTGCTGACACCGTATTCTCTTCGTTCCACCTCTTTCTTATCAAGCGTCACAACCTTAACTCCCAAATCTTCCAGTTTACTTTGAAGGGCCCAATTTTTAATCTTTAGCTCATTAATTTCATGAAAAGTCCATTCCAAAATTTTGAAATGGTTATCAGCATTATTTCTAGCTAAATCTAAAACATCCACAATGGGATCTCTATCAGTGTTGAAACAAGTATTAGCAGGGTCAGGAGTAACAGGGGATCCAGTTCTAGCATTTCTATCCAATGACCGGTCAATAGAGGGCTCAATGTTGTTAGCACCAAACTCCTTAGATTCAGGAGAATCTTCAGAGTACGAGACAAGGTTTTTAGCCAGAGGATTCTTATCAATACTTCTGGTTTTAAGGGAAGGGCTTCCCAACTTAGGAACAACATGAGCTTTCATAGTAAGGGGGTTAGGATTTTTCTTACCAGTTTGGACAACAGGTGGGCTAAGGCCCGTTCTAGCCAGACTTAAATTGGGAAAAAACCCCGAGTAGCTGGGTTCAGTATCATCATCCTCAAAATCAGGGGAGGCTTCCAAATTAGCAGGGACGGGCATTTTTTGGTAATGTTCAACAATTAATCTAATCAGGCCAGTATGCAAAATAGGGAATCTTCTAGGGTTTTTCTTGTGGTCATCCAAACTTTTTCTCAAAGAATAGAGAAGATAGTAGGGGAAAGAAACCCTGACCTTGTAGTGGAAATGGTTGAGCAGGGCAAAGTGATAACCGTAGACCCTAGTGAAGCGACCATCCACAGTTATGTACTCCATGATAACACAAAGAACCTTTCTCCATAGAGCTTTTATGGTGTCGGCTTCGAAGTAGCTATTAGTAATTTTCACCAGTTTCATTCTTTCCTTCTCTTTTTTCGGAAATCTGATGATGACTTCATTAGAGAAAACCCTATCCCTAATTTTTTTTTCCATTAGTAGACATTCCCGTCAGTTCAGCTATAAGGTTTTCATTGAGATCAACTTTCCTATCAAAAAGGGTAAGATCCCCATTATCCCAATTTTTCTCAAAAATATCCGTAGCCACCTGATTGGAACCATGGAGTTTTTCTAGGAAAGGAAGTAAACCCCCACTTTTAACTTTATTTGCAAGCCTTAGCATTTCTTGTGTGCATCTCAAAGCTGCCTGGCTCAGTTCTTTTCCTATCTCCACCCATCTTGGCAAGCACAGTGGGGTAGACAGAGACAAAATCTTTACTAAAACTGGTCCCACCAAATCTAAGAACCCACAAAGCATGCCAAGCCACCTTGTAGACTAAGCAACTAAGCTCGGTCCCATACAATCTAATGATTGTGATGAGATAACTCCATCTTGTCCTCATTAAAGAGATGACACGCCTCTTGCCCATGTAATTCATCATAACTCAATAAAGCTCAGACATTAACACTTAGATCACTAAAATGTAGCCAAGTGCTCTATTCCTTACTCCTTACCCCTTCATTAGCAAAAAATCTGCTACAACATTGGCTTCTCTATAGGCATGTGAAGTATTTATGTTGTCAAACTTAGCTAGAGTCGAGATGGAATCATCAATCCATGAATTTATTGTCCACGAGGGGGGGGACTTGCCTAGAACACAATCAATAATATTTTTGGAATCACCTTCAAGCTAAAGGTTTTTAAAATTAAGACTTTGGGCCAAATTTATAATATGAAAAGCACTAGCAGCCTCGACCATGTGATTGGTTTGGGAATCTAGAGGAGTGTCCGTTGCACCTAGAAAGTTGCCAAATGAGTCCCTTATGACTCCGCCACAACCTGCCACCCCCGGATTACCTTTAGCCACTCCATCGAAGTTAGCTTTGACCCATCCATTAAGCGAAAAAGACCAGTAGACACCCTCTCTATCCTTAGCTTTTTTAGAGGCACAAGGAAAATCAAGACTTATATTCCATTCCTTGGCAACTATAAGATCATAGGACGAATGAGTTGCTTTCTCAGAATTGCTAACCTTTTGGGAGATAGCATTGACATTTTCTTTCAGAAATCTGATTATTTTATCAAAAACAATGTCCACTGGAGCTTCTTTATCTCTGTAAATTCTGTTGTTACGTTCTTTCCACAGACCCCAAGCAATATGAGGGAAAGAGAAATCCCATAAAAACTAGAGAACAGGATTGTGAGTCGGGGCTTTCCATTGAAGGAATAAGTCTTCAATAGATGAGGGAAAAACCCAAGAAAGTTGCCAATGATTGATTATTTTTTCCCAAATTGAGGTAGCAAAAGGACAATGAAAGAACAAATGGCGCACTGACTCTACCTCCATCTTAAAAGAAAAAATATATTAGGTATTTGAAAGCCATGTTTGCAAAGGTTATCAACTGTGAGCACCTTATTTTGGAGAAGGATCCAGAAAAAAAATTTGATTTTAGGGATCAAATGTTTGAACCAAGCCTTAGACCAAAAGGGAGGAGAACCCTGGGAAGAAGTAATCCTAGCAAAGGTAGAAGAAACAAAATAGTTGCCCAAGGGTTCATCAATCTAGACAAGATGATCTTCCAACTGACCAGAGCCTGACTGACAAGACACAAATCCACCCATTTTCTATTCACTCTATAGTCTTTCACATAAGAACCAAAAAAAACTTTGCAATTCTCAACCCATCCACTAAAGGAATCAATTTTTATAAGGGGCTCCTTAAATAGTCATCTATCCTCCCAGAATCTAGTTTGGTTTCCACTTCTTACTTGCCAACCAGTTCTAGAGTCAACATTTTTTTTCCTATTGATCAGATTATTCTAGCAGGTTGAACCTATAGGAAGAAGATGGGATTGCTTTAGAATTATAAAAGAACTATTGCTCTCTAAATATTTTCTAGCTAGGATATCAGTCCATTCACCTGAAGATGAAAAAATTCTCCAGATTTGTTTTGCTAGAAGAATCTTGTTAACCGTTCTGATTCTTCTATGACCCAATCCTCCGGCCTTTTTTAGTCTACACACAAGTTCCCATCCTATTGAATGTAGTCTTTTCTTTTCTTCAACACCTGACCAAAGAAATATTTTTTGAATATTTTCTATAGCATCTGCAAACTTAGCAGGAATCTTAAAGAGGCTCAGAGCATACATCGGCAAATTATGAAGAGAAGCTTTGAGGAGTTGAATTTTACCCGCTTGACTTAACAGAGCTCCTTTCCAACCAGCGAGCTTCTTACTGAACCTCTCGACCAACGAAATCCAAAAGGATTCATGGGGTTTAAGGCTTAAGGGTAAACCAAGATAGGTGGTAGGCAAGGAGTCCACCCTACAACCAAGGATTCTAGAAATTTTGGTCTGTCTGTGAGCCGGGGTGTTGAAAAAGAAAAGATAACTTTTTTGATTATTAATTAGCTGTCCAGACGCTCTCCCATATTTATCGAGTAGAGATTTCAAATTCTTTCCTTCCAAGACCGAGGATTTACCCATGAGCATAGTATCATCAACAAATTGTTGATGAGAACAAACCAGGTTGCTTGAGGAAGGATTAAGACCAAGAAGGGTTCTATTGTCAATCAACCTTTTCAGATTTCTTCCAAGACTTTCAGCCATAATAGTGAATAAAATAGGAGAAATAGGATCACCCTATCTTAGACCTCTAGAACTTTGGAAGAAAGTCATTAGGGATCCATTCACCATAACAGAAATAGAAGCAGTAGACACAAGTTGTTCCAACATTTGAAGAACCCTGTTGCAAAACCCAGAAACCTTTAAAATTTTAAATAAGAAAAACCAGTCAACTCTATCATAGGATTTTGAGATATCAAGCTTTAAAAAAATGCTTTCAGTCTTAGATTCAACCAAGGAATGGATATTATCATGCACATTAACAATAGAGTCAAGGATTTGTCTACTAGGGACAAATCCATTCTGTTGAGGTGAAATCAAAGTAGGCAAGAGAATTAAGAATCTTGAAGTCAGAACCTTCGAGATGATTTAATAGCTCAAGTTACAGAGGCTTATTGGTCTGAAGGCCTCAAAGTTCATCACTCCATGGTTCTTTTAGGAGACTTCTGAATCCAAAAAATTCTTTAACAACATTCACCACATCGTCTCCAACAATCTTCCAGAACCATTGGAAGAAAAACAAAGGGAACCCATCCAGACCCGGAGCTTTACTCCCATCAAAGAAGAAAACAACCTTCTTGACTTCCTCATTGGTAGGAATAATAGATAGCATAAAGTTATTTTCCTGATTGATCACTTTAGGTATAGCCTCTATTAAATGATTTTGATCATTTTGGTTATTTTCATCATTCTCAGAAAGAATATTTTTAAAGAATAAAAAAACATGCTTTCTAATATCCTCCTCCTCCTCATACCTAGTACCATTCACTTCAATATAACATATTCTGTTGATATCTCTATGTTTTGAGGCTAATAGATGAAAGTACCTGGTATTTTTGTTAGCTGCAGATAACCATAAAGCTATAGATCTTTTCCTCCAGAACTCCTCCTCCTTTCTGATAATGTCATGCATCTTAATGAGTAGCTCATTCTCTCTTTCCTTTGTATCATTAAAATATCCCTCCTTCTGGATTTTATATTGAATCTCCCCCAGATCTGTCTGAAGATCAGATTTGATCCTAAAGATGTTCCCAAATGACTCTTTTTTCCATTTTTTCAAGTTACATTTAACTTCCCTTAATTTTTTAGCTATTCTAAACATAGTTGTGCCAGAGATACTTATATTCCACCATTTCCTAATTTCCTCTTTAATAGTAGGATGAGAAAGCCACATTTTTTCAACTCTGAAAGGGATATTTTTCTTCTTTTTTATAGGATCCGCAACAAAACTAATAGGGAAGTGATTAGATCCAATCCTAGAGAGAGCATTACGAGAATAGTAATAATAAAAAAACCAATGATTAGAAACTAAATATCTATCTAATCTAACCTGTATAAGATCCATCCCCTTTCTATGATTCAACCAGGTATAGGAAGCTCCATTTAAATCCAAATCGATCAGCCCCTGGTTGTCAATGAAACTCTGAAGATCCTCTTTGCTCTCCGCATTGATATGGGAATCTCCAAATTTTTCTTCATTCATTAAGGGCGTATTAAAGTCACCCATAACAACCCAAGATTCTCTATCAAAAATCCTCCTAAAGGCAACCAGCTCCATCCAAAAGGATTTTCTAAGACCTTTTCCATTGGGGGCATAGATGTTCAATTGGATCCAACTGAAATTATCCCTAATATGTGTGAATCTGGTAGCAATATGGTTCGTGCCTTCCAAAATTGGATCCCCTTTGATTATGTGACAATTCCAGAAAGTAGCAATACCTCCTAAAGTGCCATTCGAGTTGTTTCCATGAGTACTACAATGCTGAAATAGTTTCAACTTTTCTACTTTTTCCTTTGACATTTTCATCTCCTGAATAAGAAGAATATCAGGCTTGTGATCTCTAACAAAATTATGTAGAACATCCTGCTTGTGGGGACTATTAATCCCTTGATATTCCAAGACATGATCTTCATGAATTACCAGGGGAGTTGAGGCACTTCAGGATGTGTTTTTGAGACCCATCCGCAATAGCCTTAAAACTGTTATGCTCTCTTGTCCATTTAAAATATTTTTTCCCTCGAGAGTTCTTTGTTGCTCCACAGTTTGCCTTTGCCTTTGATCTAGTAGAAATACCACTTGGAGTCTTCCATTGTTTATTTTTATTTTTATTTTTATTGGATAAGATCTCTTCTTTATCAGTCTCTTTACTAGATTCCCATTCCTTATTAGTAAGGAGCCTTTGTTCCCAGGGTAATGTCTCCATGATACCATTCAAATGAAAAGTTGAATAGTTTCTATTGAGATGAATGGATGATGCACAACCCTTGAAGCTCTAGAATCTTCAATGAAGGACTTTAGCCATGAAAGATAATCAACCACAAAGAGAACTATTGCAACAATGGAATCCTGATTAAAGATTCTATTGATAATATGATTGATATGATATGATATGATATGATATGATATGATATGTTACAAATGAACAAGATGCCTGATTAAATAGGCAAGAAGTAAACCCTAATTATATGCATGAGATGTTGCCAAGTGTCTTGATCAAACAACACGTGACAACATGTGAACCCTATCTAGATGATCATTAAATGATGAGATAAGTTCTAGAAGGAATCTTATCCCACAAACTAGGAAAGGGAATATTATCCCATTTATTAAATGATGCAACCTAGGACTAAATGATTTATGACCTAAGTTAACTTATGCTAGTGTAATAATAAATAAATAAATTACACCAACACCCCCCCATAAGTGCAACTTAGGGAGGAAAATGCAATGATTATGCAAAGATGATCAATGATGATGGGTCCTGGCTACGAGGCCATGTTAGGTACCCATGTACACGAAGATGCAAAGAATCTCCCACAACCGGAGAAAAGGGGAAAACCCAGTGGGAACAAAACCCCTCTCCAAAAAGGAGATGAAAATGCAAAAATGTGAGATAGGATGGGAAGGATGGAGGACTCCCAAATACCCCCCAAGGACACCATCCATCACATGGATACAATACAATCAAAAGCCCCCCCATAGGGAGGAAAGAGAGAGACAAAATAGTCCCCCTAGAAGATGAGATCACCTGCAAGAAAGGTAAGTGTCTAAAGACAAAACAAGATCCAATGTCGACAAACAACTTATCTCCCTTTCGGAAGAAACAAAACCAAATGCAAGTGCAAAGATGCTTCCCATTCTGGATAGGAATTGAAGGAAGGAAGGATGAAGATGGATGTCGATGATGTCTCTGAACTCTACTCAATTGTCTTCGTGCCTGAAGATGAAGATGCCACAATAAATGGTGAGAGTGACAAACCAGGTTGATGTAGAAACTGATGCTAAACAATATCCAAAGACGAAGATAGGATGAATATGATGGATGTGATGGAGACTTGATAGCCCCCCTTGAATGAAGTGTCCTCAAAACCACTAAAAGAAGTCTGAAGAAAATCCAATGGTAGATGCTGAAGAAACTGCAAATCCTGAATGGAATAACAGGGAAGAAGTCTCGGATAAGAAATCTCTAAAGAGAAACCAAGTTCCTCCAAGATAGTCTCTGGATTCCCAATCAAGGTCGAGACAAAGGAATGAGAAGACTCAAAATAACTCTCCAAAGCCAAATCTGAATAGAGGAGTGATATCCCCTCAAGAATGTCCTCTAAACTTGTAGAAGGAGCCAAGTCAGTGATACCTAAAACGAAGCCATCATGTGATATCAAGTCTAGAAAATTGAATGTGTCCTGATGGATGATGATAGTGGAAGCTTCAATCAATGATTCTGGACAAGGAATCACTGAATGTGAAGGGATACAAATTGTCTCTGATGAAGAAGAAGCACTGAAAGGAACCTTGTCAACCTCTTCCAAAAGATCAAGGCAATCAACTTCCTACACAACAATAGCATCATGGGGTACTTGATCTGAAGAATGACATTTTGAAGCATGATCATCGGGGAATGGTGGAGTATATGAATATCCATATATCTCCCAAAGCTCAGTCCGAAGAATGTGAGGACAATCACAATGATCAATTGATCGCAAAACATCACAATCAACTTGCATAGCAATGATCTCCAAGACAATGTACCTACTGCAACTCTAAGAAAATTTCTAAACACCTTCACTTGGACAGGGAACTATGCCATATAAATGAGGCAATAGATGAAGTGACTGAAGATGTTGGCAGATCCCATCTCGCCATTGCTAATAGTTACCCTTGTGCAACATAACTAAAGGAGAATAATATGCAAGCCCCATAACGAAATTTCTCCACAAAAAACAAAGACACTGAGCTTCAACAGAGAATAGAAGACTTCCAAAATGCAACTGAGAATATGCCTCCGAGATCAACAAATTCTTCTTCAATCTTTAGGATGTCACAAGAATCAAAAAACCAAAAAAAAGATACCTGGAGCTGAAACCAAAGAAGATGACTGGACTGATGAAAAAATGCACTAATATATCTCTTGAATGCCATTGGAATCTCTGAAATCTGACAATCTGATGCGAAGATATGCAATTTTGAGTCCAGAATGGAGGGTTGACTTCAATTGACTTGAATATTGAATAGCAAAAAAATCTTGCAAAATGGATGGCACCACTGGATAGTGCTCTGAATTCTCTTTCTGTCGATATCTCGTTTGCGAATTTTTGATATCGTGGAGCGAAGATATGGCCCTCAGGAAAAAAACTGCAATTTGAATTGGACTGGCTAAATAGGCACAAAAATCAAGCACCTGGGGCTAAAAAATATCAGCCCCCGGTTGCTGATATGACCGAGGGGAAAGCTGGTGGTTTTAAAAAAAACCCGCCACCGGATATGGTGGCGTCAGAGCGACTCTTCGGTGGTGATAGGTGGTGGCTCGGCTGGTGGAGGATGCACCGCCCGGGTAGAGGAGAGCCCCTAGTTACTAATGGGACCGGGGCTGGAGCGGACAGGGCTAGAGGCTTCGGTCAGTGGCAGTGTCAAAAATCTTCGACAGTGATCACTGGTGGCCGGAGCAAATGCCAGAAACTTCAACGGAGGTCGGTGATCGGTGGCGAGGCTGGATGACGGCAGCGAACAACGGCCAGATGACGCAAATGATGTCGCGTGATGGGACGGGGCTGACGAGAGTCTGCAGTGGTCGGTAAAATACCGACCAAAATTTGAATATTGCAATTTTATTTGCAATTCAAATTTAATTAAAATGACGATAGAAATTTTTAATTCTGTAGAAAAAATATTATGGCCGACCGATGCAAAAATATAAACCCCACCAACTATAAGTGCCAAAAAAATATTTATGCCGACCCTATAAATAAATTACCAGTCGACCTCTGCAGAATTGATTTTTGCAGAAACTATAGAAAAAAATGCCCAAAAAATAGCCAAATATTTTTTTTATTTTTCTAAAAAAAGTTTTCCTTAATGGAGGACTGAAAGGGAATATTTTTTTCTGCAAAACTCTACGGATAGTACAAAAAATTGTAAACCCTAGATAATACCTCAACTGGCTCCCAGATGATATGTCTCTGATTTTGACAAATGAATAGGCAATCTATGGGTTTTGAGGCCTTCTGGACATAATGGAGAGGTCGGAGAGAGCCTGATCTGCACCAGAAATCAGCTTGGCTCTCGGGTAGAGCCAACTAGCCTGCAACATAAAACTCCAAGCCTGCAAGAATCTTGCATTCCAACTTCCTGGATCAAGGGTTGATGTTTCAATGGACTAGCTCTGATACCATGTTGAGATGAATGGATGATGCACAACCCTTGAAGCTCTATAATCTTCAATGAAGGACTTTAGCCATGAAAGATAATCAACCACAAAGAGAAGTGTTGCAACAATGGAATGTTGATTAAATATTCTATTGATAATATGATTGATCTGATATGATATGATATGATATGTTAAAATGAACAAGATGCTTGATTAAATAGGCAAGAAGTAAACCCTAATATGCATGAGATGTTGCCAAGTGTCTTGATCAAACTACATGTGACAACATGTGAACCCTATCTAGATGATCATTAAATGATGAGATAAGTTCTAGAAGGAATCTTATCCCACAAACTAGGAAAGGGAATATTATCCCAATTATTAAATGATGCAACCTAGGACTAAATGATTTATGACCTAAGTTAACTTATGCTAGTGTAATAATAAATTAATTAATTACGCCAACAGTTGCTAGAGAGTTCAGTAGAATGGTCTGGATTATCGAGGGAGTCCTTAACAAATTCCAAGGAGTTAGGATCTATAAAGTGATCTACACCCGAAGGAAAAAGACCTTCAAAGGAAGGGAATGGCAGAGGGATGTTCAACTCCAAGGACAACCCCTGAATAGGAATATCCTCCAAGCTCAGGATCCCGTCATTTTTCTCAACTGGGGTCAGCTCATGGGAAAAGGGGTAAGCTTCATGATTCAGATTTTCTTCCCCAGTTGTCTGATCCTCACTGGTTTCATTTTCCTTAATAGGTAATCTATTCACAAGATCCTTATGTTGGAGTTCCGGTGGAGCCTCACCATTATGTTCCATAACCACTTCAGCCTCATTAGAAGTACTTTGAACATTAGACTATGTATTTTCAAGGCTATCTCCTAATTTCTTTCGCCATATAGATTTCAAAGAGCCAGCTAGTTTCTCTTTCTCTTTGGTGGAATTTAAAGGGCATTTCTTAGCCCAGTGCCCAAATTTTCTACATTTGAAACAAGTAAACAGGATGGTTTCAAACTCTATGTCCTACGACTAGGAACCCAGTTACAACTAAATCTCGATCGATGAGGGAAGGTCAGCATTCTAAGAGACCCCAACACATATTATTGCAAATACCAACCTCTTTCTAGCAGTTGTCATAGAATCAATAGAAAGGAGCTCTCCAAAGGAACTCACAATACCATAAAAGACATCCTCATTCCAGTATTCTAAGGGAAGGCCTAGAAATATGACCCATACTAGGACATTCTCAAAAATAGAGTCTGAAAGGTCCATATTAGAGGACCACTTCTTTAGAGCCAGGGAAGATTTCCCTATAACCCAAGGACCCCCACTTCTAACAGCCAAGATATCCTCTCTGCAAGTGAACTCAAATGAAAAAAAACCCTTTGGAAGTGCTACTACTGAGACTTTTCCATTAGTTCTCCATTTTATTTTGACAAACTCCCTGAACACTTCAGTATTTGGTCTAGGGCCCATAAATTTCCCAACCAGGGTTCTTTCCATTAAAGCAATATTATGATCAATTAACAGATCTGACATAGAAATTGCAAACTTACCTTTTTTGGGAAAGAGATATTTTGCACTAGAGGAAAAGATGACTTTCCATTTAGTTTTACCCCAAACAAAGATGTCTAGGGTTTGCGATTACCTCCAATTCCACCAGTGGTCCCCACCACATCTTTGGATTTTTCATTTTTTTGACCAGCAGGGAACCCACAGGAATAACCCTCAGAATATCCTTTCCACCCGTTTCCACTAGGATTTTGTTTCTGGAGTCCACATCATCTTGATTATCCTAACCTTTCTTCTTACTTCTCTAGATAAGTTTTCAACATCTAAAAAAATTGTTATTGGATTTTTTTCTCAAAAGGGAAAGAAAATTTATTATCTAAATGACCCTTCAAAATTATAAGGGAGACAAAATTTATTTGACACTTTGTTTAAAATAATATTCTTAATAATAAAAAAATATCTAATTTATGTATTATATGTTAGCTAAGATTAGGTTTGATAATTTTAAATATTCTATGACTGGATAATTACAACATATCATTATTGATACTTTAGGAAAAGTTCCTAAATAATTTTAAGAAAATAAGACAAGAAAGTGCTAGATTCACATCGTACAATTAACTCTTTTCATGGTAAATGAGATTATAATTTCCTTCAATAAAAAAAGGTATGGTAATAAATTGTGAAGATGATTAAACTATCTTTCCAAACTGTAAATTTAATAATTTATTTATTTTAATGTTTTGTAGTTGTTATTTAGAGGATGCATAAGTTCAAAAAATCCATTAACTTTTAAAACACTAAAAAATATGAATACTATTAATGATGATTGTAGATACCTTTTTCTGCATTTGCTCAATAAAAACAACCATTAGCATTGTTATTGAACTTAAGCAAACCAAATAAAGTATCCCTATGAAATATTCAATCATATTAAAATATGCAAGCTAAATAGAACAAGACAACTAAATGCAGACACATAAAAACATGACCAAACCCTATCCCATAGTGGATTGGTGCTTCTTTGATGTGGAAAGAAGCCCTTTCCCAATCCTTGTGTTGGTTTTGATTTTTAAAATGTAACCAGGTTTGTCTTCTAATCTACCTATGGAATTGCCAATTCCAATTATGGGAAGCTCGAAGGACTTGGACCAACTGACGAGGAATTTAAAAATCCCCCTACGCTTCAAGCTCTGCAAGACCCAGGAGGGTAATCCCTTAATGTGTTTCCAACCTCTACACCATTATTATAAATGACATTAACAATAGTAGATAATCTCACTTAATAGCTCAACATGATAGGATAATATCGAATAGAATTGGCTATTCCTCAACAATATCAACTATCTGAAGCATGAGATAACTATAAAACAATCCATAACATAAGATAGTCAATGATTTAAAATTTGTAGCAAGCTCTAGGAAAAGAAAAACAAATATTGAATCATACAGATAATTACAAATTAGATCAGTGCCATTTATCCATTGGAGGAGTCAAATTCATAAGCATCTAAGGGTATATGATAGGTTTAACACAACATATGAAATCCTTGATGACATTGCATTACAATCTCATCAATATGTATTCTAACTCAATACTACTTATCAAATCCTTATACAAAACATATCCACCTATAATCCCATTCAAGCATTTTAATTAATTCCTTGAATTAAAGCTAAAATAGAATCATACACACCACAATAGTGAGATGAATGAAACAACCCTTAGTTATTTTATTCAAAGTTTGGATATGCATGTACAATGGAGAGACATGAGCTTGAATTTATCATTTCAACTAAAATGCTAGTACTTTTATACAAAATTAAATCCCCACGAACTCAAAACCTGTTATAGAATGACTCAAAACCTAAATTGCATTTCTCTCTAAAACCATCAGACTTTACAATTTACTTTGCAACTTCATCTAGACTCGAAAAAAATTATCTAACTTGCTAACCCGTACTTTTGGCCTTGAAATCCTTCTTATAGAAAATGAAGGAGAAAATAAGCATCGGGCCAGAAAGTACACATGTCACCAGCCATTTGGAGTACCTAGTGATAGTCCAAAAATTGTTACAACAACCAATACCTTGGAGAATAATCTCGTTCATCATGTCAGTTGAGGAAAGTTGATGCAACAAAAAAAAACCACAAGAAACCCAAGCTGAGACTACCATCAAAGCAAAAATGGAAACCGTTGTAACCGCAACATCTGATTTACCACCCGTTAGCAGTCCATTCTTTTTACTTTTCCTCAGTCAAATATTTAGTTACCCATTTATGGTATTCTTCATCAGTCGGCCAGTCAAAATTAATTACCTCATTCACCTTGGCACTATAAAGTGCATATTTTACCGCTACTTGATTTGCATCCATTTCAAAAGATTCCAAAAATAAGCTGGTACTAATAATCTTATCCATACAACTCACCAACAAATCATAATCTGAGTCATCACAAATTAAATTAATTTTATCATTGATGACCTCACTTGCTTGATCCTGCCATTGTTGGAGTGACCTGATTTTCCCTTGCTCATCAATTATATCAGGTAATAATGTGTTACCCCAATTATTGAAGTTATTCACCAATTCCCTAATCTTCCTACTCAAATCATTTGGTAGGGTCTGAAAACCATGCAATGACTTAACTAATACTTGAGTAGGCTTTAATGATTGGGGCCTATTATTTATGTCAAACCTTGAGACCTTATACATGACATCCAAATCACTAGTCCTAGGGATCCAATTTTCAATCAATGGTGTCACTACCTCTTGATCCCTATTAATATTCTTTATTGCATCTAACAACAAAGAATATAAAGAATTTATAGATAGTAACTTATTATCAACCTTTTCATTTAAATGCCTCAAAACAACAGTAACAATATCCTTTTTCTTTAAAAGAGATCCCTCC
Organism: Sequoia sempervirens; assembly: GCA_007258455.2. Classification (NCBI taxonomy): domain Eukaryota; kingdom Viridiplantae; phylum Streptophyta; class Pinopsida; order Cupressales; family Cupressaceae; genus Sequoia; species Sequoia sempervirens. The sequence goes on along the minus strand of VDFB02027664.1, from coordinate 53,211 downwards.
TCACTTACCCTCAAAGATACCTGTAATTCATCAATTCTTTGCATGAGCTCTTTCTTTGTAGGATCAACAAAGCACTCTGTTTCTTCATCAATTTCCTCTAAAGAAAGGGTGAGGGTAGGATTTTGATTGGGAGACCTTGGTGTGGAAACAATTGGAGAAGTAGGAGGCACTAACCCTACTGTGAAAGGTAATGTACTAGTTCCTAGAGCACTTGATGTCTCCCCAATCTGTTTATACCTAAACATTTCCACCTTAGTCTGTAGCTCAACATTCTTCTACTGCATCTTGTTGTATTCCTCAATAAAAATGTTATACTTCTCCATTAGGCTCTTCTTTTCAGCCTCCTCCCTTTCAGTAGTGTTTTGGGCCATTTTGGCCACATTCATAGTCAAATTAGTGGCCTCTATGGTTGAGGTCTCTGAATCTCTCTTTATTATTAATCCTCCTCTAAAATTTGGATTAATATTTGGAACATTTGGTTTTCTCCCTTGTGGGGCCAATGCCCAAATTGCCAAGGTTTCATTCTCTTCACTAAAAGCAGAGTCTTGAAGTGCTACCTTGACTTCTTCTTCAAATTCTTGCAAGGGATGCTTGGAATTTAAAATATAATTAAATGCTACAACATCTGCAATGTCCCATTCAGGAAGAATCAATACACCAACCTCACTCACCAGTTTCCTTCCTTCTTTAGGAGTGATCTTGAATTCTTTCATTAATTCACCTTTTACCTCCTCGTCATTCTCCTGGTTTGACTTGTCAGGTCTTAGTTCTCTTCTCTACCTACATTTATCTTGATATTCTTCAAATTTAATCCTCCATACCAATTGCAAGAATACAAGAGTTTTTACTAATGTATTTTCATCTAGAAACTCCTTGCATGCTTCCATTCTTGCATCCTATACACTTTTACCTTTCACTTTTACCTTTCATTTGTAAATCAGATAAAACCAATTTAGCTGGTCTAGGAGGGGAAGGCATACCAACCTACATGTCATGATCAGTAACAATAATTTCATCTATCAGATCCTCCTGTGGTTGATCAATCCTTTGTCTTTTAGGGCTTGGCTCGAATGGTGGTGATGAGGGATTATCTTCTGGTGATGATTCTAAATCAATGATATTAATTGCCCCAGGCACTTTGAATTTTGGACTTGGTTGTGAAGGCACCTTCATTATTTTTTTTCCTTTTCTGTCCACTTCTTCTTCATCACTGCTGCTATCATTTTTCCTCCTGTAAATGGGCCACCTTTTTGTAGGCTAGTATGCTGGCCTTGTTTCAATTGGTCTGGCACCTTGTTCCTGTACACCCAGACTTAGTTCTAAGTTTACCTTTTTGGTTCTCAAAGTGCCCATAATCTCTTTGAAGTTCTCCATCAAAAAATCAATTTTCTTATGGTATGGACTAAACTCCAATAATGGATCATACTTGGGATCCATTTTGTGCACAATATCTAATAGCTTATCATAAGCTATGCATTTCTCCTTGTTAAACTCCTACTTATTTAGGTTGAACTCATTTCTAATCAAGTTCTCAGGGAAGTTGAACTCATGCACAGACTTGCTAGCTTTTATTCTTTGTCTGAAAAGAGAAAAGAAACCCTCAGGATCATGCTGCTACTTTGGACCACACCTCAAATAGAAATCATCAAAGAATTTCTCAAAATGCATCCAGCCTCCCTTTGAAAAGGAAAAATCAGACACCACTATATAATCAGGGAATTTTGTTCCCTTACCCCGTCTAGTGAGGTTGTCCTCATGAATACAACCTATTTGCCACATAACTTCTTCAAACCCCACTCTTGGTACATTATATGGCAGTATATGAGGGGATCCTTGAAAACCATATACCCTCAAAACAGTGTTGACTGGGTATGGGATAATATCACCCTAGTTATGGTAGACCTTTAATTCTGGCTTCCTCTCCTTTGGCCTAAGAAAATCATGTAATTCCTCAAGGATTCTAGGTACATTCACCATCAATATAGCCCTGAATCTAGAAGTAAAGAAATTATCAAATTTCACATAACTGGTGCTTTCCTTATTGCAAGATAAATCTGCAGCCCATATCTGTATTGACAATCTTTCTCCATCAACCAATTTCCTTAATTTCATCCTTTTAGAGAAGAAATCAATATTCTTGAACAAAAAAATATACATTAGCATAGAATACCAAAATAATTGAGTGTCGGTGTCATTTTTCTGCAACTTTGACAACCCTTCATGTATCCTCTTAGCCAAGAAATAAGTAAAGTCATATGTCACAAAGAAGTTAGGGTGTTGTATTTGCACCCCCATGAACATGTATGCAATGGGCATCACCGCACCAGGACTGAAACCAAAAACCTAACACAATGAATAGAAAGTGGCCAGGAAATGATTTGAAAAACAATTTAATCATAAAGGTTCTTGGTCACTGGGGTTGATATGAAATCTTGAACCTCCTGCCCTAGCCAAATGAGGTGGAAGCAACTTAGCTCTAAAAAAAGACTTCAACTTTGCATTTGTTGCTTCATTTCCTCAAGATATATAGGAACCAAGTCTTCACTCAGTTCACTCAAGTCAAAAATTTGCTGGACCTCTTCTTTATTAATGCTCAACATAAATTTTCCATTATTATCCCTGCTTACCCATGTGACAGGGTCATATCTTGCAGCCACTGCCCTAAGTAGGTCTACATCAGGGAACACATTTGGTACAACCAGCTTCTCCATGTCATACATCCAAACATTTGAAAAGGGGTCAGCCAAATTCCTCTATCCATACCACAATCTAAACATTTCCAAGCCTATGAAAGGAACCCTAACATCGGCTATGTTAGAGAAATTGTATAATAACCATTCCCCCAGGATTTTCCCTCGCATTAGGACCAATCCCTTGTTTCTATCATTCATTGACAAGGGCAACTGATCTAGGAAATCATTGTATAAGTTTCTTTTGAAATAGTCAATTTGGCCAGAATGTTGCTTGGGTGGTGCCATCTCAGACAAAGTAGGGCCTCTTTACAACGTTACACTTCAAATAGCTAGGACTAACCAGAGATAGGAAATTATGGAACAAAATACTGCAATTTCTCACAACTATAATTAAAATATAGTTCTAACACGTTTATCAACAAGTTCAATGACAAGAATAGAAAATACTTTTCCAAATTCAAGTGCAGAATGATCGGGAGGCATAGAAATTAACTCACATCTTTGCTTGTAGAAATCCCAAATTTTGGCAGTAGAGACTCACAATTTGGCCTTCAGCTTTGAGACTGCTTCCCAAAATACTTGGATGCTTTGTGATATAAATAAAGAAGGAGAATTGATTTTATTTCGATCAAATCATGCCAGTAAGTGTCTCATCCACCATTAAAGCTCACTCACATGCTGCATGAACGACTCCAACCATATTTGATGCAAAATTAAATTTGAGATGTCGATCTTTTAGTTGAATCAAATCATCGAACAACCATCTTCAAAACAAGCTGGAATAGTTACCAACATGGTAATAAGGGGCCCACCATACCATGTGTTACTAAGGAAGTCCACATGGAGGTCACCCGTAATATCGTGATTAGTAAAGATACTGCAACTTCGGATCATGTGATAGTGGGCAACCATAGATCTTGAGAATTAGTGATCTTGTTCATTCAACACAGTCACCAGCCTTATCACTAACCATCAAGCAGCTTTCCCACCTAGATTATAATAGATCCATTGATTTAAAACATGTGCATCATAAAAACACTTTAGTAACCCTCCTAATGTATTAAGGCCAAATTAATTTCCTTTATGCTTTCAGCCTCATCAGATGAGACACGTGGTGCCCACCCGTGAGATCGCAATCAGTAACAACCTTGTAACTTTCGATCATGTGATGGTGGGAAACAATTGAAATTTGATGATAAATGATCGACGATCAACCAAACCTATCACCTTTGGCCTCACTAGATGTGACACGTGGCACTCGCCCGTGATATCGTGATCAACCAAAATAGTGTGGTGGGGTGATCACGGGATGGTGGGGAATGGCTAAGGTCAAATGGTAGTACATCAACGGTTGCATGAATGTCATCCTTCAGAAAGGGCATGTGGAACCCACTCGTGATATCACGATCAATAAAGATCCTGCAATTCTCGATCACGCAATGGCGGGCAACCATTGATATCTGAAGGCAATTGATCAATGGTAGTGCGAATTTGATCCCTTTGCAAAATAAAAAATTTATTAAAAGAACAAGGGGACATCACTAGGCCAATGGTAAACAACGACATAAGTTGTTTTTAAATGATGAAACACAGGGCGAACCAAGACTTAGGAAAATAAAACCCTGCGGAGGAAATAAAATATTTGAAACCAAAGGGACCTAGCCTAGATGGAACGATAGGACATAAGATGTTTTACAACCCCTTGAAAAGTAATAGCGAAATAGATCCCAACCAAGGCGTAACATAAACACAAGGGTTTTACAATGTAGGAAAAGCTATAAACCCAACCCTAAGAAATTTTCAACACCATGAAAGACCAATGATATAAGGAAGGGCAGGAATAGAACATAAAGAGCAAAAAATTTGAAGTTCCATCAGTGGCTCGATTTGGGGACGTTCATTCCACTAGAATGAAGTGAGAATTCAGAATCTCAGGAAGAGTAGACCAAGATGAAGAGATGACCAAAAAGGCACTGTTCAGACAAAACAACCCCAACTATATACAAAATATATACAAAATATACAACCCTAAACTATTGTTCATGGAAAATAATACTTCAAGTGAAGTATAACTTCAAGAACTATCCATGAACTGGCAGTTCAAGAATATCCCCTGTCATATCTTGGAGGAAGTACGAATCTTCACCCCACTTACCATTTATCAAAAATGGACCCAAGCAGATTGCACCAATTTTCCATGTTTCCGTTTATCTTCCAGTTTAGCATTCCACATTAAAACCAAATCTCCATCTTTGAAACTCCTAGCAGTTGCCCTCTTGTCATACAAATTCTTTACTTGCAACTGCAATTTTGCATTTCTCTTTTGTGCTTCCCTCCTGGTTTCATCTAATTCTATAAGAGCTTCCACTCTCAATTGCATCTCATCATCAATTTCATTATCATACATCTGGACAAACTTGTACATTTCCATTAAGTTATTTTGAGGCAACCTGACATTTATCCCATAAACCAAGTCAAATGGGGCACAACCTATTGCCTTCTTCATAGTTACCCTATCTGCCCAGACTACTAATCTCAGCTTAGAATCCCAAGCCCTTTTATTTTGATCTAGGATTCTTTTAATAATCTTCATCAAGCTTTTATTGCTTGATTCTGCTTGTCCATTTCCCTATGGGTGGTATGGTGATGAATAAGAAATTTGGATGCTATGCTTCTCACAAAATTCTATGTATTCTTCAGATCTAAAACACATTGCATTGTCTGATACAATCCTTTCTGGACATCCAAATCTAGTCAATATGTTGCTCATCAAGAAGTCAATTACCACTTTAATAGTGGCTTTCTTTGTTGGAATTTCTTCCACCCACTTGGTGAAATAATCAGTGGCCACCAATATCCATGAGTGACCTCCACTAGATTTAAATGCTATCTCTCCTACAAAATCAATACCCCACTGCTAAAATGGATCTTGTACTATAACTGGTTTTAGAGGCAAGTTACCAGAAAATTTTAACTTACTAGAGAAACGTTGACAAGCATCACATGTCTTCACTAGTTGGTGTGCATCCTTAAAAAATGTAGGCCACCAAAATCCAACCCTCATTATCTTATGTGCAATTGTTTTAGCCATATAATGTCCTCCACAAACCCCACTGTGCATCTCACTCAAAAGTTCTTTTGCTTGATCTTGGTCAACACACTTCAACATGGCACCTTCTCCATTTCTCCACCAAAGCTTTCCATCTACAATAACATACTTTTTAGCATGTAACTTCAATGTCCTTTTCTCATTTTCACTCAAGTTGTTAGGACATTTCATGTTTTGCAAATAATATATCACATCTCTATACCATTCTGAATGCTCCATATCACATATATGTGATCTATTCTCCTCTTCTAGCAAATTTATCTGATTTTCTTCTAGATTACTTTGGGCCATAAGCTTGGCCAATCCTTTTCCTCACACCATTTTGGTAATTAGACCTCAATATTGAATTCCTAGATCTGATTTATCCACCTACACCTTCTTCCTGACACTTCCTGCTGTGTGAAAATGTCCTTAACAATAACACTAGGCACATAGGCAATTACAGTAGCTCCCATCAAGTAAGGCCTAAAAGATTTTACTGCTTTTACCAATGCATATGCCTTTTTTTCATTTATATCATACTTAAGCTCCACAACTTGTAAATATTTTCTGAAAAAGGCTATAGGTTGTTCAAAACCTTCTGCATTCTTTTGCGACAACACAGCTGCAATCATGTGGAAAGAAGCAAATGAAAAAATCTATAAAGGTTTGGAAAAATCAAGGGTTCTTAACACAAGAGCCTCTTTTATTTCTTGCTTAATGGCTTGGAAAGCCTGCACAGACTCCTTATCCCATTCAACCTTGGCTCCTTTCTTGATCATTTTGGAAATAGGGCGAACTATCTCAACAAAATTTGTCACAAACCTCCTTAAGAATTTTATTTTTCCAAAGAAAGATTGTATTCCTTTGACATTTTGGGGTTGTTGAACTTTTGTCAATTGCAATTACCCTCTCTGAATCAATTTTTACTCCATCCTTGGAAACTATATGTCCCAATAATTTTCCTTCTAGTACTCCAAACACACATTTCCTTGGATTCAAAGAAATACCATAGTCCAGGGCTCTAATGAATATCTTCTCCAAATGCTCAGAATGATCCTCTTCCTTTTTAGAATATGCTGTCAAGTCATCTTGTTAGATCACCAAAAAAAAGTTAATGAAATCTGAGAATGCCACATCCATGGCTCTCTGAAAAGTAGCCCCTGCATTTTTTAGACCAAATGGCATTCTTACATAAACATATGTTCCCCATGGTGTGGTGAAAGTTGTCTTAAATTGCTCAGACTCTTTGACCATACGTTGGTTATAACTAGAAAATCCATCCATCATAGACATCAATTCACAACCTGTCACCCTTTGCAACATGGCTTCACATTGGGTAACAGATAACTATCTTTTAATGAAGACACATTCAAATTTCTGAAATCTACACATAACCTGATGTCTCCATTTTTCTTCCTTACTAGTACCAAGTTTGACACCTAGGATGAATGTATGATTGGCTTGATGATTCTTGCATCCCTTAGCTTCATTAATTCTTCTTGCATTTTGGGGGCTAAAGTGGGATTAATAGGCCTTTTCTTTTGTCTGAATGGCTTGGCATCATCACACAAAGGAATCTCATGTTGGAAAATATCCTCCCTGTATGCCTTAAGGTCATCATAGGACCATGAAAACACATGCCTAAACTTCCTTAATAAGTCAATTAGCATCCTTCTCACCTTTGGTGATATTTTCTTTCCAATATACACCTTCTTTGGGGATGCTTTTGTTCCAAGATTTCTCTCTTTCAAGTCATCAGGATGGGAAATAGTATGATTAGCCTTTGTCTTATCCTAATTATCAAACACTCTTTCTAGTATGTACAACTAGACCCTTGGGAATTGTGTTTTTCTTTAACTGAATGACCTCATTTCCAAATATAGTATCCTTACCATCAACATTTTCAACAAAATATCCAAAGTTAATTTCCTAATTTTCATATTCACCCACATAATTCAAAAATCTCAATATATCATCATCATTATCAAAAACTTGCCAATTTTTTATGTTATTAGGGACAGATGGCCTGGTTTGCACCTCAACCTTTGAAATTCTAGCATAAGTCATATCATCTGGTTTTAATGCAATGTTGGCTAATAGGTCTGCCACTTTTTTTTGACCTCTTTCCGTCCATCCTATGCCAAATGCATCAAATCTCTCCAATTCATCCCAAACAACATTCCTATACTATTTCAAGCTCTTGTTCTTTGATACAAACTTGGATCTAACTTGGGAGACCAGAAGCTCAGAATCCCCAATTTCCTTGAGCTTCTTGATCCCATGTTTTTCAGCCAATCTCAACCCCAATAACAAGGCTTCATACGCTACCACATTATTTGTGCATTCAAATAACAGAGTGAAAGAAAACCTGAATGTCTTTCCACTTGGTGATCGTAACAAGACACCTGCACTAGAGCCTTCTTTTGAACTTGCACCATCAAAACACATAGTCCACAAGTCATCAAATTCTGACAATTGTTTTATTTTTGTATCAGATAATGCAATAGGCTTATCACAATTGCTAGGGAATTCCTCAACCCTAAATTCATCTATACCACTGTCAATAAAACATGTCATATTCTTAATCGGTCCATGCTCAATCATATGAGGTACTTTTGATTCTCTTTCAATTTTGACATCCTTACCATCAATAGAGAAAGTAGCAAATGAAAAATCACATTGCATGTTACCCCCCATTGATGCACTCCATTTTCTTGACAAGAGCATTCCAAAATGAGGTGGGATGTTTGCAACTAATACAGTCATGACTAAATCCTTGTTAGGGTATTGAGTCAATTTATAAGGCAATGCTCTGATAGTTCCAATAATTGGCACTTCTCTTGAATCCATAGCATAACATTTACCTTGAGCAATATCTACTATCAAGCCCATTGCCTCCATTATTTTGACCGGCATAACATTATTTGATGCCCCCGAATCTATCATACAGTTCCTTAAAGTTTTCCCATTTATATCCACACTTACGAAAAAAGGGGTTATATTTTCAAGGCACATGTTAATAGAATTTCCTAAATACACAGGGGGAATTTGTGACACAATTCCCTCCATTTCCTTTTCTTTCTCTTTGTCCTTCACCTCTTTACCACTTCCTTGTTTATTCTTATTACCAGCAAAATTTGTGATCAAAGCTATTGTCTTTTCTTTGTGTTCATTTATTCTCATAATTTCTAGCAAAGGTATAGTTACTTTAACCTATGAAAGAACATGAAACATATCCACAAGTGTATATTTAGGAAAATTAGACATCATACCTTCATCATTTTCCTTTCTCTCTAGCTGATTACTTCCTCCTAGCTTCTTTTGCTTCGTATCCTTTGCAGCAGGTTCAGCTAACTTTGTAATCACCTTGGTCTTCACCAGTGATGAATTCACACCTTCTTGAGGCTTTGGGGCTTCGTTATTTTTTACCAAAACCTTATCACTCTTAAGTTCTTTGACTTCTACATCATCCTTTTTGTTGTCAACCTTAACACCTTTGTTTTTATCCTTTTGCTCTTTAATAAAAAAGCCAACAGGTTTACCCTGCTCACCACCCATAGTTCTATTTCTCAATTGAAGTGAACTTCTCATTTGAGCAGCCATTTCTTTAGTCAATCTTGCAATCTCTTCTTCTGACAGTCTCCTTAAGGACACCGAATCTTCAGCCTGCTCCATATTGCAAGCATTATGATCAAAATCAACTTCCTCATCAGAAAATACCTGTTGATGATACATCTCACTTCGCTACCTCTGATTATCCACATCAACTTCTTGTATTTCATCATTAGAGGAACATTCTGCCTCATCAATGTCTGATCTATCCATACAAACATCTACATCATCATGCTCATATTCTGATGTCTGCTCATGAGCATCCTCCTCTATTTCCTCAACAAGCAATTGAGCAACACCACAATAATTTTTATCATGTGGATGTTCACACACTTCACACCATGGTCTATCCAGTACTAGATTTACTAAGTGTTTCTACAAGGGGCCTGGCGTATGCTGATCATTTTTAAGCTTCTGGCTAGGCAAGATTGGTTTTCCATCTTTCCAATTTGTATTGTAAGGATAATTTTGCAATCTAGGCTACCTATCATTTTTATTATAGGATTTCCTTTCATTTCCTATACCCTTCTCTTACTTAGCAACAATTTTCTTTATGTCTTTCAAAGTACTATAAACCTTTTCCCACTTTTCATCATCTTTAGGCTTTGCAGCTAGAACCTTCTCAGTCTTATTCTTAGGATTTTTTAAAAGTGTAGGTTCTTCTCTCCTACCATACTTCCCAGAAGCTCTTTTGTTACTTTCAATATATATAGCCACTTTAGCATCAAAAGCATTGAAATATGTAGTTAAACAAACATTTTCATCAAGCCTCAAAACTTGAAACAACTTATACATTGCTTTTTGAAATCTTAAATTAAACTCTGTCATAGGCCCATTCAATGACTTTTTGATGTTATTAAACTCATTTAGCATGAAACTTGCATTGGTTTTATCACCATACTGCTCCTTGAAACACTTTTAAAACTCATCCCATGAACCAATACTAGCATTAGATAAACCTCTATACCAATCCCTTGCATCCTCTACTAGAGATTGTACAAAAAATTTCATCACAACATCTTCATGTTCTACCTCATAATCATTTAACATATCCATAAAAGATTTCAAGTGTTCCTTTGCTGTCACAACATTATTGCCAGAAAAATTACTCATCTTTTCTCTCAAGTCAACAGGGATGGGATTTGGATAACCAGGGATGCCATCAAAGAACAATGGCCTATACCTTTCCAACTATATAGGTCACCATTAAAAAAATCCTTCATTATTCTGAGAATCAACACCATACCCTAAATCTTGTACCCTAGAACCGTCCTGATTTGGATTTACAAATCTAGTTGCATGATTCTTCAGGCTAGATTTATTTATGGTGGGGTCTAGACTAATTTTAGGACCATCCTTTAAAACATCTTGGTGATTTGATGAGGTTGTAGCTTGTGTAGCCTCATCCATATTTAAAATCTTTAAGAAACTTATTTTCCTCTTCATTTCTGCATTCACAGCTTCAATTCTGTTCTCTCTAACTCTTCTGCCAGAGCTTCACTCTCCCTTTTAGCATTTTCTAAGGTAGATTCTGTTTGAAATGACACATGTGGTGGGAGATCTTGTTGAGTGGAATGGGGAGTCACTTTCTCATTTATTTTAATCCCTCAACCTTTTGCTTTCCTTTGTCCAAGGCAGGCTTAAGGTTTGTATTACTCGGTTGATACTTAACATGATTTGAGGGCTTTGGGTTAGTAGGTTTTGGTTGGACATCAATGTGGCCTACTGGGTTTTCTTTAGACACATGCTTTGTTTTCTTATTAGCAATCTTCTATATAACTGGACCCTCAACACTTGGTTTAGGTTCTTCTTGGTTCAGGAACTTCATTATTGCAAATTGTCTCGTCAACCTATCCCTTTCAATCACAACATTCCTCAACTCTGCTTCCCTTTCTTTTTCTCTTTTCACCCTGAGCTTAGCTTGCTCTTGGATTTCCTGCTTCAAGTAATTAATATCTCCAAAAACATCATCAAGGTTTGGCAAAGTCACATCAGAACTTGATGTATCATCTAGATCTATTAAATTGACCCCTTCCATTACATGTTCAAACAATAAAGGGTTTACATCATTTTCAGTAGGAGGAGGAGACACATCACTGGTGCATTCTCTGTGATGGCTTTGACTTCTACTCCTGCCTCTTCTCTTTTCAGCATATTTGACACTAACAAGCCCTTTATTTTGACATGTCACATCTTCTTGAACTGGTGTATTAAATAATCAATCAAAAAATCCACCACTGTCTGACTCATAATTTCTAGGAACCTCTTCAAGATTCTCAGGGTTAGGGTGTAAAATCTTACTCATACCTTGGTGTACAAGGTTCTGTGACATGGGAGCAGTAGTACTAGATTCTGGTCTTTTCTTTATCTAGTCCTTCTTCACTTTGGGAAGTTCACCTTCCAATTTTTGTTCCAGATGATTCTTCATGAATGACCTCGTGTTCTTCATTCTTCATACTAGTCCACAAGTTTTTTCCACTTATAATAAACCTTTAACAATAAAATGCACACTAGTGCAGAGACTTCAGAGTCACCACCCAATTAGCTTGGGAATACCAAATACCTAGAGACACGTGGTGGAATATAAAAAACTTTGGAACCTCATATTGACAACACACAAAAGTGCTTCACAACATAACTCTTAACGCTTATGAAAATAGAAGAAGCAGACAAACCTAACACAAAATTTTAGGCTCAACCTTCAAATCACAGAAATACTATGAAAACTCTTTGCAAAATTGACAACCGACACACTGATAAGAAATATTAAAATTAGATTCCCTAGTAGAGTCACCATTTTGTTGGTTTTGTTTTACACAATGTAAGCAAGTTTGTCTTCTAATCTACCTATGGAATTTCCAATTCCAATTATGGTCAGCTCAAAGGACTTGGACCAGCTGGCGAGTGTTGATGTGTTTTTTATGCACTTCTCAACACAAGCAGTGCGTAGGGGCACTACCTCTCTTAAAAGACAATCTTCCACAATCAGATTGTAGAACACTATCCCAAGGTCTCTAATGTCAGGTCTTGAAAGTGCTTGGAATATCTCAATTGTTTGATGTGATTTGCTGGAATCACAAGGCGAACTTACATATGGGTTACAAAGCATGGGAAGTTGGATCTTGAGATGGAGTCCCTAAGATGGGAGAGTTATTGTGCGTTTGTTGTAGGTTCACACAACGGTCTTGAACTCCATTTTTGTCATTGGATTTATCTTTACAATGTGCAATGAACCTTAGCATAGTTTACTCATTAAAAAAAAAAAAGGGAAAAAGATAGGGAAGAGAGAAGGCTTCTAGATCTACAACTAACTGTGAACAGTGATAATGGAGTTCCTGAAATGGACAACTTCTTTAAAACAATATTCCACTTAACCAGAGATCTCACAGTATCATGGAACTTGTGCTATCTTCTAAGGTCTACAAATATTTTATCTTTCATTCACCATGTGCATGCATGAACAAAGATGAAAGTTTTAGAGTAGCTTCGAATTTAAGCCCAGGCTAACTTTACACAATTATCTACCATCAACAAACAGCAAAAAGTATGGACTAAGAAGTCATCTACACAGCAGGAATTTTCATGATCATAGGATAGTATTCCTAAAATCTATCAAAGCAAGAAAACAGTTAACTAAAATAGCAAAAAGATCTAAGTCAAACATCTAACTATGGAGATTGAATCAAGCAACATGTGAGAAACTCAAAAAATGCACCAAGTCAATGTCTTTTCCTTATAAATTTCTGCACCATGCCTTTACAACAACTAAACTCCCTTTGCAAATGAGAGGAGAGCCCTATTTATAGTGCTCCAAAATTCAAATGAATGGCCAAGATTAATTCTCATTGTGTGGCCAAGATTCATTACAAAATAGGGTTTCACCAACCCCTCAATATTTTATAATTTTAAAATTACATTTTGTCATTTCCCTATTTTGTCCTCTATTGATGACACTGTAGCATTTTCGTCCTTTGCTGATTGTTGTTTTACTGTAGCTACTCTTTAGGGAGCTCTTCATCCTCAAGAGGACTGTCCTCCTGCTTCTTTGAGGTTGTGTATTCCATGAACCTTAGGTTGACCAGCTGGAGCTTGTCTACCTCAACGATCTCATACTGCAGCACTTGGTAGCTCCATTCTTTTGCATTGTCCTCCAACCTCTTCCAGTCCTCATCATATTTTGCGCTTTGATCCCTAAATAGCTTTGACTGATCGAAGGCATGGGCAACAAAACTCATGAATTCCACCATGATTTCATTAGACATCCCATCCTCCATCACCTTTTGGAAGTAGGGCTTTATCTTCTCCGGATCCATTTGTACTGCGGGCATATCATACCCTGTCATCATCTTGAGATAACAAGTACATTCTGCCCTGATTTCCTTTATCCATTCGATATCCAGGTCCACTTTGTTCATTATTTGTTCTAGCCTTTCCTTCCTATTGCCAAAGTCCCGCCGCCATACATCCATTAGCCAATGATCATCTTTCTTAAACACAAGCTCCTTTTCCCACGTAGCTTCTAGAAATTGAAGGATAGCCTCGATCTTTAGAAAGGTGGAGTCGTATACTATAGGGAAGTCAGTGCATAGCTTCTTTGTGCCTTCCAAATATTGCTGCAGGTCCAAGAACTTGTTGGCTATCCGAACAGCCCGGCTGACCCCCACATTTCCAACGTACAAGACTTGGCGGAACTAGTCCTCTGTAGTCTTTTCCAAGTTCTTCCTTCTTTTCATCTTATTGATTTGTTCCTTGGACAATAGCTGGGGTGTGGTTACAGATGTGGTAGGTAGGTTATCCATTGATGACCACTGCTGGATATAATCTGTTAAAGCAGCCACCTGTGCTTTGAGCTCATCCTTTGAAATCTTGTCTTTCCTTATTAAATGTACCACCATGGCCACTGACTCCTCAAGATGCCCCACCTTCTGTTCTCTGGTGGAAGTCCCTAGATCCATGGTGGAGATGCTGTAAGTTATCCCTTCCTAATCTACCACAGGCGTGGCTATTTGCACAGCTCGAGATCCAGAAGCATCTATCGTTACCTTGGATCGGGTCTTAAGCTTCTTTTCCTTCTTTGTTGTGATTTGGGCTTGGGCTAAGATAGCCTCTAGTCTCGCCCTTGGGTCCTTTAGTATATTAGTTTTCTTTTCGAGCTACTTTTCTAACCATTCAGGCACAACAAACTTGCCCTTAGGTGATTCATGGTCATCTTTGCCCCTCTTAGTCAAGGCCAAGGGTTTTGTTCTCTTACCTTTTGGGGACTTTTCTTTCTCCTTGGTAGCATCTTCTTCTTCGTCATCTGAATCTTGGATGAACACAAGGTGCTTGATAGGGGGCTTGGTAGACAGTTGCTGCACAAGACTCCCTTTTTCTATTGTCCCTTCTTCCTCCTTTTCCTTAGCATGCTCAACTTTGTGCACAAGTTCCTTGGATTGCTCAACTTTGAGGCGATTGACAACTTGGGTTCTATCCTTAGGTAAATCTTCCCTTGGACTATCTTCTGGTGGCCATCCTCCTTCTTTAAGGGGTGACCTTTCTGCTTTCGCCTTGGTGTCCTTCAACTGTTGGGCCAGTTCTTCCTCCAGATCATCGTCAAAGGTTTGCACGATGGCCCTACCACTGTCATCTACCTCGTCCCCACTCTCGGAAGAACCTGTTCCCTCCTCCTCATAAGCCACCCTGCTAATGGTTCGGTGTTCGTACTCCGGGTGTTTTTGGTATTCATCAGCTTCCTCCTCGAAGGGCTTCGAGGCTTCCCACTCTCGTTCCTCCCACTCCTTAGAGATTAGCATGGTGGCTTCCATAGCTGGTGGCCCTGTCAGCGGTTGTGAAGGCTAAGGAGTAGCGAGGAATTTTGCAAGGGATGCTTGAAGAGTAGGATCCATTAGGATCTGGGAAAGCTCAGGGGGAAGATTCTGCATATGTCTCAAGAAAGCCTCAGGCATGGTGGAAGTGGGAATAGGTGCTATCACCATGGGTAATGGGAGTGACGTAGTGGGTGACATGGCAGTGGAGGAAGGGGGAGTAGTCATGGAAGAGGAGGAGTCCATTACAATCACAGGATCGGTCGGGGGTGAAGGGGCAAGATGGACGAAGATGTCCACTGCCAGTGGGGATGTGGCAATCATGGCTAGAGAGGTAGGTGGGGGAACCAAAGCAGGGAGAGCCAGGATAGGTTTGATTTGATCAGTATCTTTGGCTTCCTCTTCCCGGATTAATGGCTGCTCTCTGTTACCCTCTATTTTCCTTAGTCTCTTATAGGGTGAGCCCCTTAAATCCTTCCTTGTATAAACCTTGGGGTCAGGAGACTGCTCTGTTTCTGTCTCCTTTCTTTTCTTGGATTTGGTGACCGGAGGAGACTTGGATGTCCCACTGGTTGAAGTGGTGGCAGCGGCATCCTTTGTGGCACTTGGCTCACTTTTGAGCCCTTCATAAGTCAAAATCACTTCCTACTATTTCAATTGGGCTATCTGTCCATCAACCCACTCCTTAGTACAAGCTAAGATTGGCTTGGTTATGATATCGAGGTCATCGACCTCCTGCTCATCCCAGTCTATTGTTGGTAGCAGCAAGTTGGCAACTACGAGGTACCTAGGATCCATTATGGTGCTCTCATCTTCTTTGATTTGGTCTGGTATGGGAAAGAGTTGCACCTTTCTTACAAAATACACATTCATCCGCATATAGTGCCTTCCCCGCACTTCCTTGTCATCTTGAAAATCTGCCCAGAAATCCTCAATGTGGTGCAGATGAGCGAACCTTGGTCCCAATGCCTTCCTTACATGTCCATATGGGTCCATCTGTGGGCGAGCAGTGTGCAGGTGAAAGTGGTAATCCTTCAGTTCCTTCTTAGAGTTACCAACACACTGGGAGGTTTGTAGCTTATACATGCCCTGGCTAAGAGTCATGCAATATGAGATCCCTGCTACGTGTTTGCCACTGAAGATCACCTGTATGTGTTGGAGCTGCCGAGAAAGCTCCAATAAGATGATTATGTCATTGGGGTATCGAGGAAACTTGTTTGGCCTTTCGGTGAAACCCTAGGCACAGATGTATGTGAACTTTGGGAATTTAATGAAAAGAAAGGCATACTGCTTCAAAAATGCTCTAGCATTGTTGAAAACCCTCCTTTCGAAATCCCCGACAATTATTCTGACAATATGGCCAATGAAGGTGTCATTTACTCTGCAATATTCCCTTTTGAAGTTTTTGTACTAGAGCTGAGGGTATCTATCATAGACCTTGAGTTTTTGACCGTGCTCCTGATTGGGTGCCACAAACAACCCATTATACTGCCTCCAATCTGCCAAGGAGTACACGAGGTATGAAGTCATATAGAACTTGGAGCTCTTCTTCACATTGAGGAACTGCTCATAAAAGCAGTTGGTAATTATAATTCTCCAATCAAATGAGGTCTTTGTGGTAACATCATCATTCCCCCGAAGAATCTACTCAACAAAGTATACCATCCATGCCTGAAAGAAGGCGGCCGTTGAGAGGCCCATCACCCTACTTAGCATCGTGACCAAGTTGTGGTAATCCTCGTGGAAGTCACTGCGGAAGAGTTCATGAGGAACCTTCGCAACACTACCCCGCTTTTCCTTAAGCCAATGCTGATTTATTAACCTTTTTCATCCTGCTAGGTTGTCGTCCCATGCCGCCTGACATTCTTCAATGGCAGGAATTTCCATTTCTTGAAAAAGTAGGGATATGGAAGGTTTTCATGATCCCTTCAGCTGACATGTCGGCGAGAATGTTACCATCCCTGTCGACAATTGTGCTTGTATCTGATTGATATGCCTATCGATAGGCCATGACGAGCTCTGGGGATACAAGAGATGGAGGAAAGCCTGTTGCCTTTGCTACTCCGCTTTGTCTTATCAGTCTTGCATTCTTAGTCGTTGGATTGACCCTGACCCTTTGTATAAATTTGTCAATATTGACATGGCCTATGTTGGTGTTGGTGATTTATTTCCAATCTATGGTAATATTTGAGTGTAGAGGCTCACCTTGGAACTGGTATTTCATTTGGTCTTTGTCCTCTTTTCCTTGAGGAGTCTTGCTTGACTTCTTTCCTTTGTCCTTCTCGGTGAGTGCCCCTAAAGGTCTTGCACCTGATTCCATATATTCTACAAGCAAAGGCATAGTCAGTGCAATGGATCACAAAAGCATTCATGTTAGCCGAAATCCCAAAGATGAAATCCATTTTAAATAATCTATCAAGCATAACATGAAATTTTATCTTCTGGTGTCATTGATCTTTTGATTAAGGGCATTTGGATAGTTCAGGCCTAGAGGGCTGAACTTCTCGAGCAGGAATGTTGTTTGGGTAGGAAAATGGGGAGGAACAATCTGGGAGACTCTTCTCGATCAAATTTTGATACTTTAAGAGGTTCACAATGAAGAGGACCAAAATTAAGCATGTGGGTCGAAGTTAGATTTTAAATTTGGGCTCGTTTGGGTTAGCTTAGGAGCATCCAGAGGCACCAGGTCAGAAAGCTGTCAGGAGAGGGCTGTTTAGGAATAGCAAATCAGAAACAAAATTTTAGAGATGAAACTTTGGGGTCTGGGGTCCGACGAGCTACAGGGCGGTCAAGAGATTACAATTTTTAGCTTGAGTGCTCAGGTCTTAGTTGACGGGAGGTTGTTCATTCTGCGCCGTTCAGAATGGCTATCGTTGGGTGGATGTCTGGAAAGGGTGGCCCGGCGGATCAAACCCAGTGTTACAGTTGGATGGAGGATTTTGATGCTCGTCGGTGAGAGGTTTAAATTTTCATCAAGAGGTTTGGGCAACCTATGAACGTCTCGCCGACTGCCAAGATGCAGACTGGGCCTGAAGCGGGCGTCGGCCGTTGGATTTTCTCATCACATGTTTGCGGCAATGGAAAAGCCAGAGCCCGACAGTTGGAAGGCTGGGGAGGATTTTCTTTTTGAAATGGTGGTTGTGGGAAAGAGTTCTGAAGGATGGAGCCCAACACGGTCAAGGTCTTTCAAGGTTCACAAAATTTTCCAAACGACAAAAGGAAGCCCTGGACCCGGGCGGCGGAAGGATGTCAGGCACTCAACAAAAGAAATCAATATCGTCATGATGTCTTAGCGAAGGTGTCATGTCTTGCCGAAGATGATGGGTCCCAGGGAAACGTAGAGGGAGCCCTCGGCATTAGATTCTAAGTCAGGGAGAGGTCTCGGCGAAGTCCTTAAGTCTCGCCAACAAAGAACCCCATCGGCATAACCTCCTGCCGACCTCGCGAAGTCACCCCGATAGGGGAGCCAACCCCGCCAAGACAAAGATTTCACTGTGAAGTCCTAGCGACCGCTAGGAGTCTCACTAAAAGCAAGGGCATTGGCAAGACCAAAGGAGCTTGCGGTGAGGTCCTGGCAACGGATGAATGTCTCCCCGACAAGTCACTCGATAAAAGTAGGGCCCGCTCGGCGAAAGGTCACACTGAATCGGGGAGGTCTCGCTGACAGAGAACGAGGGGCGAAATCCCGAGAACTCGAGCCCGAGAGACCCTAAAGCTGTTTTGACATTTCTAGTTTTCGCTAAGTCTCTGCTGGCAAAGGGAGCGTCTAGGCCCGAGGGTCATGAATGCCCCTACAAAGAACAACCGCGCGGAGGTAAAGCTCCGAATTGGTCATGAGGATGTTGTGCAAGTTTTCTCAATTTTTGAGGACATGGGTTTTGTTCGTCGTGTCATGTTTTATCATCCATATGTCTTCTTGATGATTATTGTTCATTTAAACCTTATAAAATCACAAAAAAATGCTCGGGAGGGTGAACAGAATACCCACCTCGAACACTCGATGAGGGGAGGTGCGGGATCCACTTACGATCGCTGAGGTAATGGTGAAGGTGATGCACGTGAATGCCTCAAAGACAGTGGGCTCCTCTTTGGCAAGCTCTAATTATTCTCTACAATAATGTCAAGTAAAAATGATAGGCTTGAGTGGGTCTTTTATACCCCCAACCACCATTAATGACCCTATTAAATGCAGGTACGGTGAGACAATGAAGTTGGTGAATTTGAATTCATCGATGGCAGCGGGAGACTTGGGGTCCGGCGACTGGGAAGGTGCAGGACATCAGCCGTTTGACAAGTTCACTTGAAGATTCATCATCGGCAAAGGGGACGTTGGGGCCCGGAGGGCGGAGTTCCGCCAGAGGTCCACCGTCAGAGATGACAAAACCATCACGAAATTCCAGACTCAGAATTCTGGAAGTTCGGGCCTGGAACATTCAAAGGTAGTCATAGTTCTCCCTGCAAACACTTCGGTCAGTGAAGATAGAGCCAGGACTTGAGGTCCAGGAGGACAAGAACCATCCGCTATCGAGGACGATAGGCTCAATAGGGAAACCTGGCCAGGGAAACCCAAGAGGGCTGGCCTGACCGAGCCCAGGGCCGCTAGCAGAAGCAAACTGCCACAGAGACCCTGGAAAGCACCAAAACTTAACAAAAGAGCCAACGAGAAGGATGGTCAATTTTTGATGAAACTCAGGAAGTATATTGATTGTTAGGAGCACAAAAAATAGGGCACACAAAATGAAGCAGCGACAAAACAACCCGATAAGGGAAAGAAAAGAGGGTCCCCGTTCCGAACAGGGCGTGTGTGCTAAGGGCACAACAATGAGGAATTTAAAAAGCCTCCTACACTTTGGGCTCTGCAAGACCCGTGAGGGTAACCCCTTAATGTGTTTACAACCTCTACACCATTATTATAAATGACATTAACAATAGGAGATAATCTCACTTAATAGCTCAACATGATAGGATAATATCGAATAGAATTGGATATTCCTCGACAATATCAACTATCTAGAGCATGAGATAACTACAACACAATCCACAACATAAGATAGTCATTGATTTGCAATTTGTAGCAAGCTCTAAGAAAAGACAAACAAATACTAAATCATACGAATAATTACAAATTAGATCAGTGCCATTTATCCATTGGAGGAGTCAAATTCATAAGCATCTAAGGGTATATGATAGGTTTAACACATAAGATATGAAATCCTTGACGACATTGCATTACAATCTCATCAATATGTATTCTAAATCAATACTACTTATCAAATCCTTATACAGAACATATCCACCTATAATCCCATTCAAGAATTTTAATTAATTCCTTAAATTAAAGCTAAAATAGAATCATACACACCACAACAGTGAGATGAATGAAACAACCCTTAGTTATTTTATTCAAAGTTTGAATATGCATGTACAATGGAGAGACATGAGCTTGAATTTATTATTTCAACTCAAATGCTAGTACTAGTATACAAAATTAAATCCCCATGAACTCAAAACCTATTATAGAATGAATCAAAACCTAAATTGCACTTCTCTCTAAAACCATCGGACTTTACAATTTGCTCTGTAACTTCACCTAGACTCAACAAAAATTATCTAACAACCCGTACTTCCAGCGTTGAAATCCTTCTTATAGAAAATGAAGAAGCAAACAAGCATCAGGCCAGAAAGTACACATGTCACCAGCCAATTGGAGCTCCTGGTGATATTCCAAAAATTGTTACAACAACCAATACCTTGGAGAATATTATCGTTCATCATGTCAGCTGAGGAAAGTTGATGCAAAAAAAAAAAAACCACAAGAAACCCGCGTCGAGACTGCCATCAAAGTAAAAATGGAAACCGTTGTAAGCACAACATCTGATTTACCACCCGTTAGCAGTTCATTCTTTTTACTTTTCCTCAGTCAAATATTTAGTTACCCATTTATGGTATTTTTCATCAGTTGACCAGTCAAAATTAATTACCTCATTCACCTTGGCGCTATAAGGTGTGTATTTTACCATTACCTGATTTGCATCCCTTTCAAAAGATTCCAAAAATGAGCTGGTACTAATAATCTTATCCATAAAACTCACCAACAAATCATAATATGAGTGATCACAAATTAAATTAATTTGATCATTGATGACCTCACTTGTCTGATCCTCCCATTGTTGGAGTGACCTGATTTTCCCTTGCTCATCAATTATATCAGGTAACAATGTGTTACCCCAATCATTGAAAGTCTTCACCAATTCCCTAATCTTCCTAATCAAATCATTTGGTAGGGTCTAAAAACCCTGCAATGACTTAACTAATATTTGAGTAGGATTTAATGATTAGAGCCTATTATTTATGTCAAACCTTGAAGCCTTATACATGGCATCCAAATCACTAGCCCTAGGGATCCAATTTTCAATGAATGGTATCACTACCTCTTGATCCCTATTAATATTCTTTATTGCATCTAACAACAAAGAATATAAAGAATGTATAGATAGTAATTTATTATCAACCTTTTCATTTAAATGCCTCAAAACAGCTGTAAAAATCTCCTTTTACTTTAAAAGAGATCCCTCCTCACTTACCCTCAAAGATGCCTGTGATTCATCAATTCTTTGCATGAGCTCCTTCTTTTTAGGATCAACAAAGCACTCTATTTCTTCATCAATTTCCTCTAAAGAAAGGGTGAGGGAAGGATTTTGACTGGGAGACCCTAGTGTGAAAACAATTAGAGAAGCAGGAGGAATTGACCCTGCTGTGGAAGGTAATGTACTGGTTCCTGGAGCACTTGATGTCTCCCCAATTTGTTTATACATAAGCATTTCCACCTCAGTCTACAACTCAACATTCTTCTGCTACATCTTGTTGTATTCCTCAATCAAAAGGTTATACTTCTCCATTAGGCCCTTCTTTTAAGCCTCCTCCCTTTCAGTAGTCTTACAGGCCAATTTGGCCATATTCATAGTCAAATTAGTGGCCTCAGTGGTTGAGGTCTCTGAAGGTCTCTTTATTATTAATCCTCTAAAATTTGGATTAATATCTGTAACATTTGGTTTTCTCCCTTGTGGGGCCAATGCTCAAATTGCCAAGGTTTCATACTCTTCACTGAAAGCAGAGTCTTGAAGTGTTGCCTTGGCTTCTTCTTCAGAGTCTTGCAAGGGATGCTTGGACTTTGAAATAGCATTAAATGCTACAACATCTGCAATGTCCCATTCATGCAGAATCAATACACCTGCCTAACTCACCAGTTTCCTTCTTCAGGAGTGATGGTCTTGAATTCTTCCATTAATTCAACTTTTACCTCCTCATCATTCTCCTGGTCTGACCTCTTAGGTCTTAGTTCTCTTCTCTGCCTACATTTATCTTGATATTCTTCAAATTTCATCCTCCATACCAATTGCAAGAATACAGAAGCTTTTACAAATGTATTGTCATCTAGAAACTCCTTGCATGCTTCCATTCTTGCACCCTATACAATTTTACCTTTCATATCTAAATCAGATAAAACCAATTCAGCTGGTCTAGGAGGGGAAGGCATACCAACCTGTATGTCATGATCAGTAACAATAATTTCATCCATCATATCTTCCTGTGGTAGATGAATCCTTTGTCTTTTAGGGCTTGGATTAGATGGTGCTGATGAGGGATTGTCTTCTGGTGATGATTCTAAATCAATGATCTTAATTGCCCCAAGCACTTTGAATTTTGGACCTGGTTGTGAAGGAACCTTCATTATTTGCTTTCCTTTTCTATCCACTTCTTCTTCATCACTGCTGCTATCCTTTTTCCTCCTATAAATGGGCCACCTTTCTGTAGGCTGGTATGCTGGCCTTGTTTCAATTGGTTTGGCACCTTGTTCCTGTACACCCAAACTCAGTTCTAAGTTTACCTTTTTGGTTCTCAAAGTGCCCATAATCTCTTTGAAGTTCTCTATCAGAAAATCAATTTCCTTATGGTATGGACTAAACTCCAACAATGGATCATACTTGGGATCTATTTTGTGCACAATATCTAATAGCTTATCATAAGCTATCCATTTCTCTTTGTTCAACTCCTTATTATGTCGAACTCATTTCTAACCAGGTCCTCAAGGAAGTTGAAATCATGCACAAACTTGCTAGCTTTTATTATTTGTTTGTAAAGAGAAAAGAAACCCTCAGGATCATGCTGCCACTTTGGACCACACCTCAAATGGTAATCATTAAAGAATTTCTCAAAATGCATTCAACCTCCCTTTGAAAAGGAAAAATTAGACACCACTGTATAATCAGGGAAAAATGTTCCCTTACCCATTCCAATGAGGTTGTCCTCATGAATAAAACCTATTTGCCACATAACTTTTGTAAACCCCACTCTTGGTGGAACATTGTATGGCAGTATATGAGGGGCTCCCCGAAAACCATATACCCTCAAAATAGTGCTGACTGGGTATGGGATAATATCACCCCAATTATGGTAGACCTTTAATTCTGGCTTCTTCCCCTTTGGCCTGAGGAAATCGTGTAATTCCTTAGGGATCCTAGGTACATTCACCATCAGTCTAGCCCTCAATCTAGAAGTAAAGCAATTATCAAATTGCACATAACTGGTGCTTTCCTTATTGCAAGATAAATGTGCAGCCAATATCTGTACTAGCAATCTTTCTCCATCAACCGATTGCCTTAATTTCATCGTTTTAGAGAAGAAATCAACATTCTTGAACAAAAACATATGTATCAACATAGAATACCAAAAAAATTGAGTGCCAGTGTTATTTTTCTATAATTTTGATAGCCCTTCATGTATCCTTTCAGCCAAGAAAGAAGCAAAGTCATATGTCACAAAGAAGTTGGGTTGTTGTATTTGTACCCCTATGAACATGTGTGCAATGGGCATCGCCGCACCAGGACTAAAACCCAAAATCTGATACAATAAATAGAAAGTGGCTAGGAAATGATTTGCAAAACAATTTAATATGAAAGGTTCCTGGTCACTGGGGAAGATATGAAATCTTGAACCTCCTGCCCTGGCCAAATGAGGTGGAAGCAACTTAGCTCTAAAAAGAGACTTCAACTTTGCATATTCTTGCTTCATTTCCTCAAGATTGATAGGAACACAGTCTTCACTCAGTTCACTCAAGTCAAAAATCTGCTGGACCTCTTCTCTATTAATGCTCAATAAAGCCTTTCCATCATTATCCCTGATTACCTGTGTGACAGGGTCATATCTTGCAGCCACTGCCCTAAGTAGGTCTACATCAGGGAACACATTTGGTACAACTAGCTTCTCCATGTAATACATCCAACCATTTGAAAAGGGGTGAGGAAAATTCCTCTTTCCATACCACAATCTGAACATTTCCAAGACTATGAGAGGAACCCTAGTATTGGCTATGTTAGAGCAATTGTATACTAATCCTTCCCCCAAGATTTTCCCTCGCACTAGGACCAATCCCTTGTTTCTATCATTCTTTGACAAGGGAAACTAATCCAGGAAATCATCATACATGTTTCTTTTCAAATATTCAATTTGGCCATAATGTTGGTTGGGTTGTGCCATCTCGGACAAATTAGGGCCTCTTTACAACGTTACACTTCAAATAGCTAGGACTTACCAAAGATAGGAAATTATAGAACAAAATACTGTAATTTCTCACAACTATAATTAAACTATAGCCCTAACACATTTATCAACAAGTTCAATGACAAGCACAATAAATCTTTCCCCAAATTCAAGTGCAGAATGACTGGGAGGCACATAAATTAACTCACGAATTTGTTTGCAGAAATCCCAAATTCTAGCCGCAAAGACTCGCAATTTTTCCTTTAACTTTGAGACTACTTCACAAAATACTTGGATGCTTTGTGATACAAATAAAGTAGGAGAATTAATTTTATTTTGATCAAATCACTCCAGTAAGTGTCTCATCCACCATTAAAGCTCACTCGCATGTTCCATGAACGACTCCAACCATATTTGATGTAGATTTAAATTCGAGCCTTCAATCCTTCAGTTGAATCAAATCATCAAACGACTGTCTTCAAAATAAGCTGACACAGTCACCAATGTGGCAATAAGGGGCCCACCATACCATGCGTTACTAAGGAAGTCCACATGGCAGTCGTCCTCAATATTGAGATCAGTAAAGATCCTACAACTTCAGATCACGCGATAGCAGGCAACCATAGATCTTGAGCATTAGTGATCTTATTCATTCAACATAGTCGCGAACCTTATCACTAACCATCGGGCAACTTTCTGACCTAGATTATAACAAATTCATTGATTTAAAACATGTGCATCATAAAAACACTTAAGTAACCTGCCTTCTAATGTATTAAGGCCAGATTAATTTCCTTTATGCTTTCGACCTCATTAGATGAGACACGTACCACCCGCCTGTGATATCACAATCAGTAACAACCTTGTAACTTTCGATCATGCGATGGCAGGCAACCGTTGAGATCTGATGATAAATGATCGACGGTCAACCAAACCTATCAATTTCAGCCTCACTAGATGGGACACGTGGCACCCACATGTGATATCATGATCAACTAAAACAGTGTGGTGGGGTCATTGCGGGATGACGGGAAACAACTGAGATCAAATGGTAGTTGATCAACAGTCATGCGAATGTCATTCTTCAGAAAGGGCACATGGTGCCTGCCCATGATATCGTGATCAATAAAGATCTTGTGATTCTCGATCACGTGATGGCGAGCAACCGTTGATATCTGAAGGCAATTGATCAATGGTAGCTCAAATTTGATCCCTCTACAAAATAAAACATTTATTAAAAGAAGAAGGGGACATCACTAGGCCAACGATAAACAATGACATAAGTTGTTTTTAAATGATGAAACATGGGGCAGACCAAGACTTAGGAAAATAAAACCCTGCGGAGGAAATAAAATATTTGAGACCAAAGGGACCCAGCCTAGACAGAATGATAGGGCATAAGATGTTTTAAAACCCCTTGAAAAGTAACAATGAAATAGATCCCAACCAAGGCGTAACATAAACACAAGGGTTTTACAATGTAGGCAAAGCTAAAACCCCAACCCTAAGAAATTTTCAACAACATGAAAGACCAGTGACATAAGGTAGGGCAGGAATAGAACACAAGGAGTAAAAATTTGAAGTTCCATCACCTTGATAAGCTCTTGGATGATAAAAAGATGCAAGATGATAACCAAGTTCAAGAGGAATGTGTATCAAGTTGCCTATGATCGTGGAGGATGAATACAATAGAGAAATTCTCTATTTATAGTCAAGAAGGATAAAAGAATGCCAAACATGGAGGATGTGGGACTAAAGATCCACCAATGACAAGATGCCATTTGTCAACATGTTATAGGTTGAGGAATGAGCACATTTTGGTTAATGTGCCAAAGAGGGGGAGATTTGAAATTTTAATTTGATGAGAAGATGAGGTAAATGTTGAGTTTGACTTGTGCAAGAGACATGTAAGAGCTCTTAAATGCTTTATTGGATGTACATGTCAAATTGGGGGGATATTCAAACTAGGAAAATATTCTCAAAGATGCCATGTTGAGAGAAAATGGAGAATTAATAAATCAATAAATTGATTTATTTGCGCAAGTGGGAAAATCTAGAGGATGTGATGGGTGATTAGAATTAGATTAATCATGGTTTGATTAATTAAGATGATGTTAGGTTATTTTTACTTTTGACTTAGATGCTTGGATTTATTTAAATCAAAAGGGAGGAAATTGATGCACTATCAATTTAATTAAATACATTTGATTTAATTAAATGAAGAGACTTTAGGAGATTGAATTTAATGAACTTGATTTATTTGATGAATGGATGAGTATGAATTAGTTAAATGCATGATGCTAATTTCACGTGTAGATACAATGATATTCAAAATAAGAAAATTGTATTTTTTCAATTTTTTTTATTTTAAAAATATCATATTTTACTTTAAATAAATTTCATTTTATAAACAAAAATGGTTGTTACAATAGATCAAAAGTAGTGTGACATATTGACTACTAGCTAATCTTGTTAAAGTTTATAACACAACAAAAAAAATCATTTTTACACAACAACCATATAGTTTTATGTAAGGATTATAATTGTATTGCAAATATTTATTAAAGATTAAAAATCACAATTCTTTAAATATATATTTAATACATTTCCTTATAACTTTTAGATATTATCACAAAAATGTTATTTTATAATTTAAATATAAACATGATTATTCAACCATTTAATTTAATATCTTTAAAATATATCTTAAAATTAATAGATTAGATTAAATTGAAATTTTAGACAAAATAAAAACATATATTTTTAAATATTAATCAAAACTTTCAAATTTATTTAAGAGATTAACAATTTCGAAAAGTATAATTAAATTTTATTTAATTTATTTAAATTTAGATTTTTTTTTCTTTAAATCATTTATTAAAGAAAAATTATCTAAATAATTAAACAAATTAATTTATTCAAAATGATTCTTCTACAAATATTAAATATATTTTCTTAAAAAATTAAAAGTTAAATATATTTTTTGCATCAATCTCACAAAATTAAATGGAAAAAACAACAATTATTAATCTTATAGATTGTGGAAATCTAATAATATTATATTAAAATATTTCTAATATAACTTATATTTATTAATAGCAGCTTTTGAAAGAAAAATTAAATACTAAAAATATAATTAATAGTATTATTTTGAATTAATTATAATAATATTAATAATATCAATTCAAAATAATTGTAATATAAATGAATATATCTTAACAAAATACAATGCATAATATATAGTAGTATATAATTTCATAAGTAATATATGTTATGAATTATTCATTTGATTGACACTTATTATATAAGCATAATCTAATTGCATTTACATAGAAACATGAAGATATTAAGGATTTTAATAGGTGTTATTGCAATGTGCCCTTTTTTTAATGAGAAGAGCAACAACCAATTCTATTTCTTTGGGGAGATACTCTTCAAAATTAATCAAAGTTTGTTTTAGCAATTCCAAAGAACTCATCTTCAGTCTCTCACATCCCAAATGAACTTTTATAATACTCTCCCCTCTTTTTCAATGTATCATAGGATGCATTAGAATTCCTTCAAACACCTTTACATTCTCTATTTTCAAAAGATCCCTCCCTTTTCACAATGCAATATTATTCTACAATAAATATAATTTCAAAAATTATTTACTTCATTATCAAATTCTTTAAAAACTCTTGAAAACCCTAATAAGACAACCGCTTGAATTTGGAATTATCTCCTTAAAAACAAATAACCATACTAGAAAATCCCTAAACTAAAAAACTAATGCTAGGGTGTGGGAAAAGCATAAATGAGAGAGAGAATGCATTAGATAAACCTCATTGACTAGTTCCTCACATGCATATTCTAAGTGGCGCACAATATTTCCTAATCTTCTTTGCTCCTCCGTTAGTTGGGTGCCTGCATTATGACCCACCACAGATATAAACACGCATCCCGCACCATCTCTTTTGCTAGGGCATTTAGAAACGCTATGAAGTCTGTGTTAAACTGGTGTAGATACGCAGCCCCCACTGTCTCCTCGCAATCACTTGAAACTTACACACGAGGAGACCACCTCTGTTGAACACTCTTTGGAACCTCCATTTACATTTTATCATATAACTCCTTTGCACCATGACAGCATACTCATCTATGGAGAAATTATCGTTTCTATTACTCACCTGTGAATTCCAGTGGAGACTGGCAGAAGAATGACAGAAATGCGGGCCTTTTTGTGGAAAGAGATGTTTGAAATGTGATCCACACACACAGCGCTGCAAAGTAAGATCTTGCAGCCACTGGATTGTTACCACACACACCATTACCATCTGAATCGGTAAAGCCTTCTCGGGCGGGAGTTAACATTCGAAACAGCAAATTGAAATCATTTGACGAAAGGTCAGTGAAATTTTAGCATCTCCCGTTCCTCAAGTGCGCATTGCGGAGCTTTGACAATGGTGTCTGCTACCAGAAGTGTATTTCGCCCAGTTGCATACCCAAAATCTGCTATCCTAATAGTACCTCCAACATTTAACTTCAATCTCATATTCTCACAAATGTTGCACTCAAGAATTGGTCTCACAGCTTGAACTACCTTTAACTGCACCACCAAATTTTCCAAATCTAGATTTAGTATAATAACAGAGAGTTCACAGTAGTTGAGGCGGAATAGTGGAAAAGGAAGCGATGCTGGAGTCTGTCTCTACAGAACAGTCAGTTAAGTCGACGAGGAATGGTGAACTGCAGTAAGGATGTAAGGGGGCATCCAGGTCATAGCTGCATTGTAGAGGCTGGATAGCCACTTCCGGTAAATACACCCAAGCCTCCTTATACAAATCGTATATGGCTGGTTGCCTATTATTCTGGCTGTTAATCTAACCACCAAATTACCATGCTGGATGAATTACTCAAACCACCAAATCATCATGCTCTTCGTTATAATGGAAAACAAACTTTTACATGACAGGTGGTGTTTGAAATGCATTCCAAATATCTCTAAATAATGCTTAAGAAACTGTACATATATTGTACTCTTGTGTTTAATATTGATCTAAAAAATAGGCCAAGCCATTGCCACCATCATACTAGACATCTGCAGATTCAAGAGAGGGCATGAGCTCTTTCGACCAATATTAAACACACTCTTTTTACCTCTCTGAATGGTTTCTTTAAAGAAAAACTATAATATTCAATTGCAAACTGTTAAAAACCTAAAAATAAGTTGATAACCCCTTTGACTAGTTCAAACAAAATGCTCCAAGGGGACTAATGCTGGGCTGGTTCCTTCAACACTTAGAAAGGGTGCTTGAGACAAAAGTACCTGCAACTCTTCAGTTTGTCTGCTTTACCATTAGATAACATTTATTCCGTAACAGTCTTTGGCGATGGCATTTGCTCCAGCGACCTCCATACTCTTAATGTTCATCGCTTCCAAAATGGGCAGAACATCTAGTGCCTCTAGCTTAAGTACTGGATCTGATATTTCAATTACCCAACCAACTTTCCATCAAAACAAATCAAAATTCCTGTAAGCAGAGAAGGCTCGAACAACAAATATGATTTCATTTGATGGAGAGTTGG
Source organism: Sequoia sempervirens (assembly GCA_007258455.2). Taxonomy (NCBI): domain Eukaryota; kingdom Viridiplantae; phylum Streptophyta; class Pinopsida; order Cupressales; family Cupressaceae; genus Sequoia; species Sequoia sempervirens. The sequence continues at coordinate 22,903 of VDFB02027664.1, read as the reverse complement.
CTGGAAAAATTGAAATATGTGACCCAATTATATGTTACAGATGTAATCAGATGCTACCCTAACAGCTGATACATCTTCAAATTGAAATGGTGGCGCTTGGCCTAGATACAGGCATGTGAGTGGCAGAGAATTGAAACTGGATAGCCCATCATTCTAGATCTTCACAGAAGAAATAAGAATGGGTGTTTGACCAGGTGGAGGCGATGATGGTACCTGAAATGGAGAGGCCAGCAGGTTGGAAACACAAGGAACTGACAGATGGAAGCGTACCTAATGGAGGCAATGGAGATGATTGAAGTGCGGCTAGTGGAGGTGATGGAGGAGCTCACTGATGCGATGCTGACTTTCGGGCAATCCCCGGTGCGTTCACCTTCTCCATGGTCAGCTCTTACTGGTGCTAGTGATTATGGCGCGCATTGACACTGGCTTTATTCACAAGCCTTTTCTGCCTCTACTTGGTGCTCTTCTGCCATCTAAAATTGAATCCCTGTGCAACACTTGCACTTTGGAAGTGGGGATATTTCCTTTCCTTCCCCTTTGTATATAAGCATTGTTGACAAGCATTGTAGATAAGCATTGTTGGTATTTTCAAATAAGCATTGTTGATATGGGGTTTTTGATGCACAGCCAGGGCTCAAATATGAACACAAGCTTGTCAGAGCACCCGAGGCAAGACAAGAACCCCATAATATTATCTCTATGTAACCAGAGTTCTGTGGAAACAATGGATTGGTTGAAATAGAAAATGAGGAAGAGGTAAATGATATTGGAGACGGTTTATGCGAATGTGGAGCGTTGTGAGAATTCAAGTACAAAACAGTTGCCAAAAACAAATTTCATGCTTATAAATAATGAATACTATGTGTCCTCCTCTCTAATGCATTGAAAGTGGTCATCCTAAAATGTTGTCGTTATTTTATCTTGATCATTCTGTGTTGTGGATCTTATCCCTATATCTTGAAGTCGCGCGTTTTTTAAAAGCTTTTAAATAAATTCATTTGCCAAGCTTCCTTGGATGATGGTCAATGGTTGTAGGGGAGCAATCTGACTTCCGATAGGATTGTTTATATGAGCCTTGGTATAGTCTAAACGATGACTTCCTTACCTTATCATGGACGTTATTATTTAAATTAAGTATTGTAATGTTGATTATATATATATATATTGTTTTGGATTTGTTTTAATTAATTTTTTAATGTAATAATAGGTGTATAAATAATGTAATTTTTTAAAAGTTTGATTTATTTATTTTGATTTATAAATTGTTTAGTGATTAGTCTTGATTTTTAGTCTATTTATTTCTCATACAAGTTTAACTAGCAATCACACTTTGGTGTGTAATGGGTATGCCGAAGAGTTGTGGAAGGTCAATTAGGAAAAAAATTGGTCTATTTTTTTTTTGTAGTACATGAGATCGATTGGTAGATCATTTAGCAAATGATGTCGTTTGTTCAAAAATAGTATTAATGGAGAAATGATAGCTTCAAATAAATTATGCATCTACTTACAAGGATTCAAGAAGATAATTAGACTCCATTACCAATAGATTCATGTTATGTTTGCAATAAAGAGAGAGAATGATAGAAAGATGGAGATAGAGTATATACCATTAATTTTCCAAGATTATAATGTATGACCACATTTAGGATTTAACATTACGACATCCTTTACCCTACGTATAATGAGCATTAGTTGATTCATCTGGTATTTTCTCCCTTTTGTCTCACATGATGAAATATGCTTTTTGCAACTCAGCTTAGTAATGTGAAAATAGCATGATGAAAAGACCGGCCTTGCGTTCGATTGTCCTCCCACCAGCCAGACATAAATTTCATGTACTTTTCAAGAGATCTGGTATCTTAAGAAGTTGTGTAAATGAAAGCGGCAATAATTTAGCATAAAGCAAAGACACCAAGAGTTTTAAGATATGTAATAAATAAAATAACTCTTCCATGAATTCAAAATAATTTTATGTTTTTAATCTTAAAAACATCCATTTAAAAACATAATCCATCCTACATAAAAATTGAATATAAACACTTAAACCATCTTTTAAATAAGTATATTTAAGATATCTAGTTATTATTCATAAAACTCTAAAATGTAGATGGTTCCATTAGAGGTCAAAGGGCATCATAAAAAATTAACATTAGGCCTCATGTGTTGTTAAAGTTGTCTTATTTACTTCCTCATCTCTATTTCTATTTATTGATAAGCAAAGGAAGGTCAAGTTACAAAATCACATGACATAGAAAGTGACTTGAAGATATTGTTATGTGTCAATCTTAAAGCCTAAATTTGATGATTGATTCAACATATCAAGCATTTTTTTTATATTTATCTATTGAAAATTATTTAATTAAATATCTTATTTTAAAATATTTTTTCTTCTTAATAGAACCAATTGATTATTTTATTATTTTAAAAAATATATTGATTTAAAACATAATATAATTAAATAAACTATCTCCAGTGTTCACTCATTATAAATGAAACACTTTAAATTGATTCTTTCTACATTTTAAGCAACACCTGATTAAAAAACTCCAATAACACTTAAGTGTCTATTTAAATTTACCACTTTTAAATAGTAATTTACTATATTTTTGTAATCTTTTTTTTATTGGATAAGGAAGAAAAAATTACATCAGTGAGAAGACATTGCCAAACAGGCCACCATTAGGTCTTACACAAGTAGCAAGACAAGCTGCTATAGCAACAACAAAAACAATAGTTACAGGCTATCATTAGATAAAATAAAGAAGGTAAAGCATGCTGCTACAACTGTAATAATAAAAGCAGTTCTATGATGGAAAAATGTGTTGCTACAACAACAATAGCTTTAACAAATACAATAAGAATCTCTCTTCGAAGAAGATATTGAACACCACTCATAACCAAAACTTGAACCATTAATCAATAACCATTTAGAAGAAGGTCTAAACAACTCAACATCCAAAGGGCAGAATACTCTCCATAGCCTCCAAGAAGTAGCCTCCTTAGCAAGATGTCTATCCATCAACCAATTGTAACTGTGCCTTGAACATTGCAGATAGATATGTTAAGATCATTTTTAATTTCTAAATAATCCTAGAGCATAGCAATAAAATTTGTAACTTGTAAAGAGAGGTTCCAACAAATTATTTGAACTTCAACTTTAAGAGGCTGAGAGATGCTAGAAAATACAGTAATGCAACAAAACTTCCAAATGAATTTAAGGATGACTTTCCTGCATAGTTGAGTGAGGATATTATGGTGAGAGGAGACACCAAGGAGTGCTATTTTCCATGATCAAGTGTGAGTTAAGAGGGCAGGAAGCAACGAGAAAAGAGAATGCCAAAAGTTTTGAGCATGAGAGCAGAACCAGAAAGCATGCTTTATAGACTCAGATTTAGCATAGAAGGAACATGATAAAGGAGGATGGAGAAATTTGAGGCAGTTACCAATAGGTAGCTTAACATGAAGAATCTTCCAAGCCATGAGTTGAGATTGCACATCGACTTTAGACTTCCAAATTTGATGGCTGACCATATTCTATTTTGCTCAACTAAACTTGTAGTTCCACTTGACATTGAGCTAAGGTGAAAGAAAAATTGAGGGGAGTAGCTGTCTATGGATGGTTTAGAGAGGAAAGAAGTAGATATTACATTTATTAGGCCATTTCCAATCTTTCAAAAAGCTAGAATGACAAGGAGAGGACAAAAGAAAAAATAGATTGGGGGAACAAGTTGTTGTATTTGAAGAAGAGGTTGTTTAGTGATTGATTTCAAGTGGAACTCAGTTCGTAATTGTTGCCAAGACTTCCAGTTGAAGCTGATGGGATCCCATAAATCATGAAAAACTTGAATTCCCTGTTTGAAAAGATTATTTTTGTGTACTTGTATTTACAAACATTTATTTACATTCATTACATCATCTAGGCCTCACATTTGATCATCTTTTCCAAGACCATTTAATGAGCAATCATCTTAGGATAATGCTTTGGTTAGGTGCACTAAAATTGAACCAAAGTCTACATATTCATTATAGGGCATTGTGTGTTGTTTCTTGACCTTTTGCTTGATTGTAAAACCTATTTTTTGGTTTGATCTAGGAGAATATTTCCCCTAGTGATCTTAACAACCCAGTAAATCTATTCATAAATATGGTCAATCTAGATAGTAAAGCAAATAGAGATGAATTCAATGAATTAAAGAACAAGATGTAGAAAGTGATCTAGAGGCACACACTTGACCTAGGAACAAAATCCAAAACAATGCATTGATAAAGAGATCATGTTCTTAAATTTAGGATAGGTAAATTCTAAAATCTTCATCAATTATTCATCTTCGAAGCTAAAACTAAGTACACCTTATCTACTTTACATCAACTTTCTTAGATTTACATCTATTTAGAATTAAACATCACTACAAATCTTTTAATTATCAATGTCAGTTAGTTTTTACTTATATATGCATTCTATTAAATTAGCCAAGATTAAACTTAAGAAAAAAAATTGGTTACAATATGAATATGCAACTAATATTTTTTAGATAAAAATTATATCATATTCTTTCAATAAAAAGATTTTGATTTAATTGATTGAATTGAATTAATAAGAATGACATTAATAAAATTCAATTATAGTAAAAATACTTAACTAAATTTTAACCCTCAAATAACTTTAATGAATTAATTCCCTCATTTACAACATGAATGCTTAATTGTTTTATAAATTAAACAATCATTCATACCAATAACTTTTTTTTTTTTAAACCTTTTTTATATAAATTATTTGTTTTCCCTTCATGTTTGTGTCTGAACCCATTTAATTAAAAAAATTCATTGTAAAATAGAATTGTATTAATCTTATAATTAAGCAAGAGAAATATGTTGGACATTACAAAGAAATATCTTCTCGAGTCATTAATTAATGATGTTTGTAGTTGGTACGTAATGAAGAAATAATGAAGTGGAAAATATAATTGCTTATTAAACTGCAAAATTTTCCTCTTCATGAAAAATTGCATAGGAATGTAACTGTAAAAAATAATTGTAACAGAGATTTGAGTTTTTTGCCTTCTAGTGTTGGACATTTGGAAATTCTTGAACTCATGGACTGCCATGATTGTAGAATATGTACAAAGTGGATTTGTGGAAAAGGATTTAGACTTTCAAGAAAATGCAATTGGTAGGTGTAAAGCCAAATTCCACAACCTTCGCCAGGAGCTTCAGACAGGGTTTTGACAGCTAAGTTGTGTTTTGACGTCCCAGTTTAGTTTGTATGCCCATAATCCAATGATTAAGAAATTAATAGAAAAATGTGTGTAGGAAACTTCACAGATGGAAAATGAAGACAGAAGGAAAATGATGTGTTAAATTACTGTAGTACATGATTAAATTTTTCTTCGGTTGTTGTTGACGGTGCATTTATTCTCGTTGCAAGCTCATTAATTATTCGTGATCCATTCAATATTGGAAATGAATTTAAATGTCTCACATGCTATCATTTTTGTTTTAAATATCTCACACGAATTTCTCACAAACGCTATCAATTTTTTTTAAAATATCTCACACGTGCTATCAAAATATCTCGCCGTTGAACGAAATAACTGTGAACAAGGGAAAATACCAGTGAAAGAAGATTGCGAAAATCAAATGGCTATTTTTTTTTTAATCATCTCCCATCCCATTTTGAGCAATTTGAACCATTGATCCAAGAAATTAGCTTGCTCCACTTCAAATAGGTAACGTCTTCGGTGTAAAAATATGTGATTTGTGTAAATGATTTAGATTATTTGTATCATTTGTAGAAAAAATCTAACATTTTTGAACTTTGGGTTGAAATATAGGGCCAATCTAATCCTTACAATTTGTTGTTATGTGTCAACTTGTAGTCTCAAATATTTCACTTGTCACCTTGGGAATTGTATTAAAGGGCTAACCCTAGTTCATTTTGAATATTTAATCATCTGGCACATAACACCTATAAATCATTTGATAAATTGAATTCAAGATACATTCATTAAGGTCTTACTTGTTTGAATCATCTAAAATTCTTTTTGTATTTTATCATTGCTCATAGTTGTTAAGTCAGTTCATCCAAAAGTTTGACTAAGGGAGAAAACCCCTACCTGACAAACTCCCCAAAGGTGTTCCTCAACACTCCTAATTACATAATATAGGTCTTAAGAATTCAAGTGGTCCAAAATGAAAACACAAATATACAAAAAAGATTAAATTTATTGATCTAATAAAATACAAACATGTGGTCTAGATGATTTATATCAAATAAATTAATCCTAGGGTGATGGAATAAGAAGGAAATCAAAATAGTGTGGTAGTTAACATATGCATAACATAAATATTTAAGCAATTTTAGACATTCACATGCATCATAAGAGAGGGCTACTCATATACTCATAATATAGATCATTTACATAATGTATATTTTAATACAGATATAAACATCACATATGCTTGGATATCATCTATCACAATATTAATTTATTCTATCTAACATGGTGTATATCATGCTTGCTATATGCCATCTTCTCTCTTCAGCGTGGTGGGATGGATGCTTCTCTCTGAAATTCTAATTAGGTAATGGATATGTTGTTGCGTGGTACAAATATTTCCCAAAGTGTTTTAACGCCAGAAATTTATTCGAACATTAGTAGGGGGTGGGGAAGGGTCACAGACCCCTAATCCAAAGAGTAGAGACAGGGCCTGAGGCCACCTGAGCCAGAAGAGCAAAGGTAAGATGGGACACAAAACCAGCTTCATTACCCTACAAAGTCAACACAACCTGGAGCATAAGTCATGGCCTGAAACAATATCAAGCCTTCCAAAGACCAAAGAGCCAAAATGTCTTTACGTGCTTTTCAATCCCTATGAGAGTGGCAGCTCAAAAAAACAAAAAACACCAACCACCAGACCTAATACCTTTGAGAAGTAGATAAGGTTCCATTCGTTCTCAATCTATTTCATTGCCTCACTATACTGTTCCATTGATCCAATCACACCACCATCTAGTTGCTCCTCCACATCCCGAGAGGCTTGTTGCTTACAAAGACCTTTCCTACCCTCAGTCGCCCCACTTACCATCCCAAAGATGACCTTACACATTATGCTCAAAGTTATTACCATTAGCCTATTGAAGGCCCTCTCCATCTTGTCCACTTTTTGCTGAAGCTCATGAATTTTTGAACCATAAGGCTCTAGGGGTGCAACAATATCCTGTTTAACTCCACTCTTATCCTTCATAGACTGAACATTCAACCCTCCCATGGATTCCCTAACCACCTCCTCAATTTCATGTTTAATATTCTAAAGACCTTCATCCTCATCATCCCACGAATATTTGACCACTGATTGGTCATCACCAGCCAATTCTTCATCTTGTTCACTACTTGCAAAATATTTCAAGAGATTTTTTCCCAACCAAACCGAAAACTCCTTACTCAAATTAATAAGAGGGGGAGTTTCCTCTTCTGGGTCATCCCTAGGCTCTTCAAAAAATGTTTCTTTCATTTTATAGACTAACCAACAAGCCTGGTCAAATGCCTCTCACCCCTCCCACTGCTAGAATCCTCCAAATTTCCTTGCTCTCCTCATCTCTTATTTTAATTGTGACTTTCTTAGCAGTTTTAGGCTTAATATTTTCGCAAGCTTTCCTTTTGGTGCTAGAGTTACCCAGGGGGTAGCCACCAATTTCTTTGCCCTTCGTATTTTGATTAAAAGGGTTACCCTTGGTAAGAAGGCCGCTAATTGAAGACTTTAAAATTGGATGGGCCAATAGGGGGCTTTTTGGCAAGAGGCATCATAGAGGAGGGACCCACATCATAGGAAGTAGCTAGAGAGGGACTGGGGAGGGGTTCAACATGAGAAATAGAGGCAACAAAATGAATAGTGATACTACTAGGGGGGTCCTGGTAGAGGGATAATAGCAACATCATAATTATAGAGGCATTGGATCTTGAACCCTGGTGGAGAGGGAGGGAGGAATCCTTAACTTTACATTGCTTTAAAGATGAAAAAAGAAATTAAAGAATATTAATTCTTTCATTCTTATGAATGTTACATAGAAATGGGAAATGGTACTCATGGATAGTGGTGAAGTTCCCTTTTAGAGTGAAGTACTTCATTATGTGAACACTAACAACCCAAAATGGAGTCATGAGCTGCTCTCTATCACAACCATTCTAGTTTCTCACCAGTTTTTCATCACCTTCCAAGAAGTTATCCATAAATCTATGGTAACTTCCATTACTAATTTTATACACCCTTAGGCCACTATACTATAGACCCATCACAGCCACAATCAACTTGGGAGAAAATTCAAAACCTATATTCCCAATTTGAACTCTTTCCTCTCTCCAAGAATTATAAAACTTAGTAGAAATGTTGTCATTATATCCATGCATCACCATAAAGAATGGTGTCATACAAACCTCTTGGAATAGCCTCCATAGCTCAACATTTTTTCATAAAGGCACACAAGACAATGGCTTAGGCCTCTTTCTGGGATCCCCTATCGAATTATAATGATAATGGCAAAGGAAAGAATAGTTGTATTTCCCAATAGTCGAATTAAATTTTTAAACAATAGTGTTTGTGGGAGAAGACACTTAAAAAAGAAAGCAATAATCTAGTTGCTACCCTAATTTGGAATAAAAATAGTGCAAAACTTCTCTGCTAGTAGGGTCATAACATCACACAACATCTAGAAAGGTCTAGTCAGAACCCTAGAGTATGTTAGAGGGGGGATAAAACCCACCCAAATTTAGTAGACCAAATCATGAACCCATAATCTGTGTGAGAATAGACTTTGTGAATAAGGAAAGGACATTTCAAAGATTGTAGCATAGGAATCATGTGAGGGATTAATGAAGAGGAGACACCCGTGGTGATCTTGATTGTTACCACACTCAAGACATTGATTGCTACCACAATGGCCTTCTAATGATATTTATTCTACTCTATCTTTGGTTCTTGACTTACCAACATCCTCCTAGGTTCAAATCCTTTATCTTGTCCTTGGGAAAATTTCTTGTTTCTTGATTCATGATAAGAGATATTTGTAAGTTAGTTTGATATGTTCACATTCATTGTCCTAAGTTAACACCATGCTTTGGTTTCATTGTACCTAGATAGAGAACTCATTGTAGGATCCTTTTGTAATAGTGATGGTGGCTAAATCAATTAGAGTGGCTACCACATGCCTATTATCATGGAGAAGCTTGAATATAATTATGAAATAATTTTTTGCTTTCATCTCTAGTTCCTTCATTTTGGATATCAATTGTATCTCTTATTCACTTATTTGGTTGTTTTGTAATATGAGGTTAAACACTTATTCCCAATATGATCCATCTATATTAATCATAAAATTTTACTTCCCTAATATCTATAGTTTGGGATTTTTTCTAATCTATTTGAATATTATTTTGATGTGTAAGCTATGACCAAGTGATATAATACTAATATAGTGTGTTGACATTGTCACAAGTAATTTCAAGCTTCTTTAACTATTGATCCAAGTGTTTTAAACTATTTCTTCACTTTTGTTGTGAATGACTTATTTTTTCTTTTTCATCCTCTCTAATTTTTGTCTCTTAGGATTTAAATTTTATTTCTCCAAACCGCTTATTTGATTGAGCAAGCCTCATATGGCCCTTAAAATTGAGTTGTTTCTTTTAATGACTTTATTTGCATCTATTATTTATTTTGTTGTATTATTTGGGGAATGGGTATGTGCAGGATCATGATGGGCCAAAAAGTGGCAATATGATGGGTATGTGGTTGACGACTATTTTTTTATCCAAAATTGATGAAACGAAAAGGGTTTTTAAAGGAGATTCCCAGATTTCCACCAATATAAATTATGCTTTACTTTTAATTTAATAAGTAATTATTATTCATTTTCTATTCAAATTACGACTAAAGTCCTTATTGATAGGCTGATTGAAAAACATCTATAGCTTTCAAATGGTATCACATTTTTTGAATCCAAAACATGAATCATATTATATGCTTCACATACTATAGGATTAAAAAAAAAAATGAATTTCATGGTTTGATAAGAGTTAAGGTGAATTACGGACATCTGAGTTTTTATATTTTTTAAAAATTGTAATAAAAGAATTCATAATTAATTATTTACTTAGAAAAAATTACAAAATATATACCATCACATTGGGGCATGAGTCCTCTACTTATATCTAAAATCTTATAAAAAATATTATCATTTTTCTTTGCTTGGTTAGGGGTGTTTAGGCGTTTTCCTACTTCTTATTTTTTCCGAGAATTTAGGATACCAACTTTAAAATTTAATTAGAAAATTTCCTCGTAGATTTTTTTTTAAACAGTATAGTAGTTTAGAAACTACATTAAATTTTATATAGATTCCATTCTTACATATTTTTGAAATAATATAGATAAATTATTCAAACTTTTATGTCAAGTTGCCTAACTCTGATTTTTCTGAATTTTTTGTCACTTAAGGGCCTATTTTTTCCATGATGATCCTGCAAATACCCAAATATTCCATACACATTCCTCCATTATAGTATTCTAGTGCATTAGATCATTCTTTACATTATTTTAAATGCATCCGCCAATTCCATTTTCCAAATTGGTGATATTTGAGTGAAATCAGTTTGAGGTCCTTTAAGATTTTGTATTACTATACTTGGGTTCACAATACCTATTAAAATTGATTTCTTTTGTCTAGCCAAATATTATTTTATTTAAATCATGTTGGTTACTCGCCAATCTTTCAATGGATTGAATAATTATATTTTGTCCCTTTTCCTTTTTCAATGCCTTCTATTTTTCTTTCCCTTTCATGTTCTCCCATAGTTTCCTTTTGAATACTCTTCATTTTATTTGTTCTTGATTGGATAAGTCCATTGTTGGTTCATTCTCCTAGAGTTTTTATTTATTTATATTATTTGAGGTAATTCATATTAATCCATAAATTGTTGGACATGTGTGATGAACATCATGGTGGTGTAGTAGATTTTTGTTCCTTTTTTTGGTAGTTGTTTAGTTCCTACAACCTTATTAGAAGATTGTTGAACTACCACACTAGCATCTTATAGTTTATGTTGAATATTTTTGTTAACCATATTTTTAATTAAGTTGTCTTCTTTATGTTTTGTTCTCAATTACTAATCTTGTATAAATTATACTCTTTTTTTGGTTGTTGGAAAGGGCTATAAATCTTTGGCTACTTCTACTACCTTTCTTTTATACCTCTCTTAAAAATATTTCCCTTTATATACAATGAATTTATTTTGTATAATTATTTTAATTCCTATAGAAATCCCTTAGTAATCTTATTTATGAAGTATGGGTTCATAGTGATGAAATCAAGTATTTCTTGGAAAATAAATTATTTATTAGTTATGGTAATAACTTAGAGTAATCCTAACGCACCTCTAATGGCTTGCTAGTTGTGCACAAAGTTCTAAGCTCAATATCTTCTTGTCCAAAGTAGGTCCTTGGCTCTTCTCATGTCCTAATTTCTATCTTGTTCTTGTCCATAGTAATTATTCTTTTTGAATTTTGTCTTCTTCTATTTATAGGCTATTATCATATTACACCAAATTTTTTTGTGCCTTCTTTTTCTATTATTTCTTTTGTTCTCTACATGTTTCTTTCTTCTTCTTCAATCTCATTTGTAATAGGGCCTCTATAGTTTCTTCTACTATTTTTTTTCTCACCTCTGTGTGAATTTTTTCTAATCTACTTTCCTTCTCTTTCTACTCTTTTTTTCTTTTTGTGGTTTCTCTAATACCTAAATTTATAATTATATTCAAGCTTCTCTGTGATAATAGGCATGTGGTAGCCACTCTAAAAGATTTAGCCATGATAATATGCATGTGAAGAAGCTCATACTTATAATTTAGACATAGGTGGACCATCTACAATGTAACATTTTTTGTATGTATCGAAATTCATTATTTTTACTAGATCAAGAAATCAATACCTAGCACAAACATATTTTTTAGAATTTTTTTGATAATATACCATTTTTCCACATGTGTAGAACAAAGAGATTTATTTTCAATGAAAAACATATATTTAATTAAACTTAATAAAATACATAATAAAACCAAAATATATTAAAATTATATTTGATGGATAGCTCGTTCTGAGTACTACCATCATCCAGTTGGGTTTGTGAATTTTTCTCCATTTTTCATCCTTATCCCGAGCTTCAAAAGGAAAAATTTTGCAAAAATTTGGTAGAAGAGGGGGGGTATGTGTAGGATTATCATGGAAAAAATAGGCCCTTACGTGGCGAAAAATTTAGAAAAATTAGAGTTAGGAAACTTGACATAAAAATTTAAATAAGTTATCTATATTATTTCAAAAATATGTAAGAATATAATCTATATAAAATTGAATGTAGTTTCTAAACTACTTGGTTTATTTATAAAAAAAAAACTATTTGGTGAAAATTTGAAATTTCAATGCGATTAGTACTTAGAATTTTGGGAAAAAATAGAAGTAGGTGTCTGTCACGACCACCTAACCACAATAAAATGATATTATTTTTTATAATATTTTAGATATAAGTAGATGACTCATTTCCTTATGTGATGCATATTTTTTTGTATTTTTTTCCAAGTAAATAATTAATTATGAATTTTTTATTATATCTTTTAAAAAATATAAAAACTTATATGTCTGACCACCTTAAGTTGGTAAAAAATTCATGAAATTAATTTTTATTTTTTACTTCTATAGTATGCAAATCATGAATGTGATGCATATTTTGAATTCAAAAAATATGATATCATTTGAAAGCTATAAATGTTTTTCAATTGGCCTATCAATCAGGACTTTAGTTGTAATTCAAATAGAAAATGAATAATAATTATTTATTAAATTCAAAGTAAAGCATAATTAATAGTGGTGGAAAGCTGAGAATCTCCTTTAAAAATCCTTTTTATTTCATCAATTTTGGGTAAAAAAAAAAGTCGTGAGCCACATACCCTACTACATACCATCATATAAGCCACTTTTTATTGTATGATCTTTTTATGCACTTGCAGAAGAAGGAAGGGGGTTTTCGGCGAAGAACCGTTCATGAATTACTGACCCTTCCGAGGTGGGCGGTTCAGAACAACACTTTGAATTTCCCGCTGTGCAAAAATGCTTGGCAAAAGGGGTCCACATGAAAAAGGGGTTTGCGCCGAAGTGGGGTTCAAACAAACCCTTTTGGAATTCCTGAACTTCCCGACGCAAACCCTAAGAGCTGCCACAAAAGTGATAAAACAGGTTACAGTGTTTGGCCAAACTTTGACATTAAAATCAGGATTTTTCACTAGATATTCACTTTCTTACACCTATAGTAGCTCAACCATTAAGAATTTGAAGATGAATCAAATTGGTTATTTGTTAGATCTTTTGTGTAGATTCTAATTATATTTAAAAATAAAAATAAAAAAAAAAAGGTGTGAATCATTAATGTAATTTTTAATAACTTGGCCCGCTACACTAATCAAGCTTATTTTTAAAAGTGTGATGTTACTTTTAATTTTGCCATAGCTTTTTTTTTATAGACTATGTCTAATTCTAATTTTTTAAAATCAATTTTCACACCAATATCTAGTGCATGGATATTTTTCATAATTTTTTTGTTGCATAGTTTTTTTTTTTAATTAATTTTCGAGGTCAAAGGTAATTATAATTTGAGATTGATTATTACTTCAATACATAACTTTTTTTAATTACAGTTTTGGATGCTTATTCTTTTTGTTGGAATAGGCGTGGTACTAGATGCATAACATTTTTAAATTTTTTTCTCTATTTCTCTATTTTTTAGTATATTGAAAAAAAGAGAACTTGATATTCACGTTTGAAAATCCTACATTCACAAAATACAAAATAAATATAATAATCAATTGCTTAAAAAGGTAAATCAAAAGTGGTTTTTTATCAACATTTTGATAGGTATAGAGGAGACTCGATTATAGGTATGGTTTAAATCTAACAAGGTTCTATCCAAGGGGGTTTGATCTAAGGGGGTTTGATCAATCCCTCTTTAATTAAAATCATTTAAATGGAACCTTTAAAGTCTTAAATCATTTTATTTTCTCAAAATATGTGATTTTAGGTAAAAATCAGGATGTCCCAAAAAGTGTAACCCATTATTGTGTCAAATGACACCAGTTTTGTGGGATCACCCCAATTCTCACCTTAATTAACTTGCTTAATCCTTGATTTATTATGTGCATATTCCTAATCCTTGATTTCAAAATGTAACATCATCCAATTATTGTAAGTTGTCACTAATTTCTCTCCATTAGCCCAATCACCTACCAAATCCCCCACTTGGACATCCTAAAATCCTTGATTAAACCTAACCTAATCCTAATGCCATTTATGGCATGTCCTAAAGTCAACCCTCATTTATGGCTTTCTCCTTTTGGAGAAGTTAGCCCATTCCTTCAATGGAATTTTAAATTCCATTTTAATCCACCTAGGCTTTTGGAGGAATTTTTAATTCCTCTCTAATACCCACGAGCATTATAATGGGAAATTTTAATTCCCTCTTGTCATATCTTCCCATGATTTGGGAAGAATGGAAAACTCCTTTATGAGGAGATCTTGCCCATTTCCAAGGGTATTTCCAAGTATCGCCCACCTCATCCTCTCATATCTGTATGTGATGACACTTGTGATCACCTCAAGAGTTGAGATGCCTCAAGACATCTCAATGCTTGAACTCTCCCAAGAATTCATCCCCACCATTCATTCATCTCCCTTCTCCTAAATGACTAACATTTAGTCATTTTTTACATTTAACCACTTCATGCAATCTATCAAGCCTTCACACTCTCAAGCTTTCAACCATAGCCAAACTCTTGAAATACCATAATTTTGTGACCAAATTGAGAAAATACAAGGGGTTATGCTGTCAAAATCCACCAATGAGCACACATAGCTTCAAATCTACAAGGAAATTGCATCATCAAGATCAACTTGGATTCCATTTTCATGTGTTTTTTGTGCAAGTTTGAGTTTCATCTTGCCCTTATCTAAGTGTTTGCTTGATTTTTGGATTTTTTTCTTGGTTTTGTTATTTACTTCCATTTTAGTAGGTTAAAAATCACTACACCATTTCTAGCATGCCCAGTGGGATCCACGTCACAGGTTCACTAATATGTTTTGCAAGTTTTCATTTTTGTGAAAGTCGTAGGTTTTAGCTTCAAAGGAAAATTTGTTGCATGAGTGCATACACCCATTACAAGGGTAGTTCTAACACCTTTAAGGGAAAATATGCTTTAGCTCCAACCCCCTCCAATACTAAAACTCTATAAGGTAAATGTGATCCGTGATAGGTGGATTTGATATCTTCAGGGGTGGATTTGACTTCCACATAGGCAGATTTGCACATTGATTAACTAAAAATATACAAAGGAAGACTTGCTTCTTGATGGGTAGACATGACTACGATAGAGGTAGATATAAATCCCAATAGGAAAACTTGCAACTTACCTGAGACCTTTGGAGACAATTCTGCATCCTTCATAGGCATCTCTAATTCTTTAGGGATGGCTCCACTATGTGCATAAGTAGACTTGTTGGTAACACTCTGCTTACATCTTTCATCTTAGATTCTTAATTTTTTTATTGATTATCACTAATCCATTAACTTGTATTTTTTTCTAATGTGAGTTATGTTTATCATTTTCATCTTTTGCTTGTTTAATATCAATGGTTTTCAACTACTAATCCATTTTTTGCAAGACAATCGGTCAAAGACACTGTGTAAGCATTTTTCATACTAACTAGGCACACATTTTTTTAAAGGGAGTCAATTAACCTTTTTGTCATGTTTAAGATTGATTCATTTGTGCATATTCTCCCCTTGTGCTATGTGTGAGCATGGGGATCAAAAATCATGAATTGATCTAAGTCCATTCATGAGCCATCCCATGAGTGCTAGCCTATGCATATGATCTCCCCTTGTGCCTTGTGTGAGCCTAGGGATAAAAAATTCTAAGGATATCCTTCCCTTTAGGAGGCCTACTTAGGGATTTCATCACCCCAAGGGATGAACTTAACCACATGAACCAACGAGGTATAGAAAAGGGGAGAATGAAATTTGTACCCCAATCCAGTCACATCATGTTTAGTGAAGCTCTAATACTCGGGTGATTCCAAGTTAGGAGTGCAAGGTTGGTCTAAGTAGCTTAACTGACGTTCTTGACCCATGCTTGTGACAAAATTGTGTTCATGGACATGCCATATGCCCCCTCCTAGTGTTTCAAGGACATATTATCGAGAATGTATTAGTCTAGCATAGACCTTTTGGTCATTTCTTACCGTAGTGTGAGGTATAGTATCATGCTCGAAGCTACTCACCATGTATGCCCTTGAGTAGAGGTAGGAAATATTTGGGGAAGGTATTAGGAACTTTGAAGAAAGGGAGAAGGTGAGCCCATTGTCACTTTATAACTATTCTACCAGATCCTTGTCTACCGACTTTAGTTGAGCGGTGCTCCTAGCCAATCTCAAGATATTAGCCACAAGGCTAGTGGGCCAATGGTAGGTTAACACAACCACTTGACTAATCTAGGTTTGGATGACTTGGCATATCTTCTTGTGCATACTAGTGAGTGTCTTTTTTCCATCCCAATCCATGTCTATTTGATTTTTGTGTCATCCTTTTCCATAGGGTATCCTTAGGTAGATCTACTTGTTCCAATGGTAGCTCTACTCTATCCATAGGTAGCCGCATTTCTTTAGAGGAAGTTACACATCCTTGGTCTAGTCAATCTACTTTTTCTATCCTTCATAGGTATATTTTCTTGTCTCAAAGGTGGCTCCACTATTTCCATAAGTGATTGTACTTTGCTTAGAGGTGACTACATGTTCACCCACTAGTCCATATAGTCAATCCTCTCCTTAGGTGGATACGCTTCCCTCAAAGGTAGTTTTGCTATATCCATAGATGAATCCACTTTATCCTTAGGCAGATACACTGTCCATCCTTGGGAATCCTTCATGGGTAGATGCACATTCTCAATAGGTAGCTTCACTTTACTCAAAGGAAGATTTGTTTGTTCTTGAGTGATTCAGATTTCTTAGTTCAGTTAGAAGTGGACTTTTTAACTCAACTAATAACTAAATTTTGATAATCATGGAGTACAATACAAAAGTGCATAAAGGATGGGAGTTTCATCATGGTGAGCTTGTCTTGAATCTTACTTTGTAAATTTTCTATGAACATCTTTTGAAGGTGAAGGTTGAGGACCTTGACATTGATTTGGGAATAAAGCGATTGATAGTGTGAGATAAAGTTAGTTATCTTTTCTTCTTCTTTTTTCTTGCATCTCATCAAGTCATCCAAGGTCATCTTAGGAGTCATATGCACTTGGAAATGATTAAAAAATGCCTCAACAAGTTCATTGAATGAACATATTAAATTATTCAGTAAAGAAAAAAACCTTTCAAAGGCAGTATCTTTCAAGGATCTAGGAAAAAGCTTAGCCAACAATTTGTTATCAAGGAAAAAGTCACTACATAAGGTAGTGGGTATGTGCAGGATCATGATGGGTCAAAAAGTGGTGATATGATGGGTATGTGTGTAGGTGCTTTGGCTGATGACTTTGTTTTACCCAGAGGGGTGATGAAACAAAAGGGGTTTAAAGGAAGTTCTGACTTTCCACCAATACTCGTTATAAAAAAAAACTTACTTTGAACTTAAAATAATTATTATTCATTTTCTATTTTGAATTACAAACTATATTCTAATTGTCATTCAATTAAGAAAAACATCTATAGCTTTCAAAGCGGTATCACATTTTTGAATCTAAAATGTTGTCACATTATACTTGCATACTATAGGATTAAAAAAATGAAAAAAATGAAAAATGAAGTTTGAGTAAGTTAAGATTGGTCCAGGAACCTTCCTAAGCTTATAGTTTTTAAAAGTTGTAATAAAAAAGTCATAATTAATTATTTACTTGGAAAAAAATTGCAAAAAAATATGCATCATTACATTGGGACATGAGTCCTCTACTTATATGTAAAATATTATAAAAAAAATATCATCATTTTATTGTGGTTAGGGTGGTCAAAGAGGCACCTACTTATTTTTTCCTTGAAATTTAAGTACTACTACATTGAAATTTCAAATTTTCACCAAATAGATTTTTTTTTTGTTTAATAAACCTAGTAGTTTAGAAACTAAATTCAATTTTCTATAAGTTCTATTCTTACATATTTTTGAAATAATATAGATAACTTATTCAAATTTTTTTGTCAAGTTTCCTAACTCTAATTTTTCTGAATTTTTCACCACTTAAGAGCCTCTTTTTTCCCTGATGATCTTGCACATACCCTAGTGTGAAGTGGTTTTTATTAGCGTTTACCTATCCTTCTAGTTTCTGACTTCCTTTTTTATTACAATTTTTTTTGGGATAATGTAAGGTTGGTCGGGAAGGCGAGCAATGCGCCACAGGGTGGCTGTATGGCTTTCCCTTATCATTTTTCTTTTCAAAGGAGTGTGCAAGACACATGTCAAGATGGCGGAAATTTTCTACAAAGACATTCTTCAGAAAGCGTAAGTTTTTGATTACATGACGTGCCATCTCTCTATCAAAGGAGGACTGTCTTTTAAAGTAATAACTTTTCAAGACTGATGGGACTTGCTATTTACACTTTGCTTGTTTCTTGGGACAAAAGCTTATGTTTGATGCTTCAAGATGATGTGATTAGTTAGCAGGATTCATTCGCTGAACTATTGTTTTTAAGATTTGATCGAGTATAGGCCTCTTTCATTAAAATATATGAAAGAGATTAATGCAGTAGCTGAAGAGTTAATGCAAAGATCTTTTATGACCTAACCAAAGAGTTACAAATCAGATTGCAAGCTATCATGTATCAACACCTAGAAATAATTAATTTTGAGTTGAGGCGATGTTTTCTTTCTTTAGCAACTATAAAAGGGGGGCGACAACACAAGAAAAAGAGGATTTTTCCAGGAGGAACTATTTTTCTTTGTTAAAAGAACTATTTCTTTTTAGTTTTTCTGAAAGTTTAAGAACTATTTTTCAAAAGCAAGTTACAAAACTACTTTATTCTAGAAAATTATATCTATTAAGGTTTAAACTATTATCAGATTGGCATCTGACCTTTGTTTCAAAGTTTAGTTTTAATTAAAGTACAAACTATTAAGGGGAATTTATTGATACTATGCATGTATGGCCTTTTTCAAGCTTTCTTTCTTTATATTGTTGTTTTAAATGAAACATTGTGTCCTACAAGCTATATCCTAGTAGTTTAAATAGCAGATTTCTATGCTTTATGCTTGTGTGATGGAATAGCGGTTTAGAATAATCGAACTATGTCATTTTACTTTTTCTATTTTTCTAAAAAATGTTATTCTACTGTGCTATGATGTATTAGGAGACAGAGTTCTTGTAATTTATGAAATATTGTTCTTTTACTCTAAGGAATTTTTATTTTTGATCGGACCTCAATGAATACTGCCTGAGGAAAGATTTGAAAGTCTGCATTGTGCTTAAAGTTAGCCTTTGTTGTTCGTTCTCTTTCCAACAATGAGGGGTTGTGGCATTTTTTGTTCTTTATATCAATCATA
Source organism: Sequoia sempervirens (assembly GCA_007258455.2). Classification (NCBI taxonomy): domain Eukaryota; kingdom Viridiplantae; phylum Streptophyta; class Pinopsida; order Cupressales; family Cupressaceae; genus Sequoia; species Sequoia sempervirens. The sequence goes on along the minus strand of VDFB02027664.1, from coordinate 3,297 downwards.
GGAATAACTTGGGTTTGAGATATTGTAAAAGTTTTGGTGCATCACCTTTTATGTTTTATATTTACATTTCCTTTCTCCCTTATCTCAGAACCCCAAAAGAAGAGCAGACTTTCTATAAAAAAACTCAAAGGTATTTAGTGAGATGAAATTTTTCCCCCACTTGTTGAATTTCCCATAAGACTGTTCGAGAGGTGCAAGCTTTGATGATCAACAATTCTTTTTCTGGCACACCTAGTGGGACAAATTTTTTTCCAAACGATCGATTAGAAGTCAAAAATATCCCTTAAATCAACCTAAGGAAGGAAACTAGAAGTTTCATGCCCAGAGTCCAAATGAGAGCATCCTCAAGAGGTCACTTCTAGTACTCTCAGTTACCTACCTCAAACCCTAGAAGGAGAAGAGGGTATGTGCAGGATCATCATGGCAAAAAGGGCCCTTAAGTGGCAAAAAATTCAGAAAAATCAGAGTTAGGCAACTTGACGTAGAAATTTGAATAAGTTATCTATATTATTTCAAAAATATGTAAGAATAGAATCTATAGAAAATTGAATTTAGTTTCTAAACTACTAGTTTTTTTAAATAAAACTATATTTGGGTGATAATTTGAAATTTCAATGCATTAGTACTAATTCGGAAAAAATAAGAAGTGATGATAGGTGTTTGTCGACCACCCTATACAATAAAATGATAATATTTTTTTATGAGGATTTTAGATATAAGTGGGGACTCATGTCCAGATGTGATGCATATTTTTGTAATTTTTCCAAGAGTAAAACAGATTTTTTATTACAACTTTTAGAAAATATAAAAACTTCATTATGTGGAGCCATAGTGAAGTCAAAACTTCATGAAATTCATTTTTTCTTTTTTTTAATCCTATATAATGCGAAGCACAGAATGTGACACATGTTTTGGATTCAAAAAATGTGATACCATTTAAGAGCTATAGATTTTTTTCAATCAACCTATCAATTAGGACTTTAGTCGTAATTTGAATAGAAAATGAATAATAATTACTTATTAAATTAAAAGTAAATAATAATTTATATTGGTGGAAAGCTGAGAATCTCCTCTAAAAACCTTTTTCATTTCATCAATTTTGGGTAAAAAAAAGTATTCAGCCACATACCCATCATATTGCCACTTTTTGGTCCATCATGATCCTGCACATACCCAAGAACTACAAGTTTTGTATCACCTATAAGGAGTAATAGAGTGAGAAATCAAAGCCCAGTATCTAGCGTTTTATCTACTCCACCTGCAGGCTTAAATTTCTAGATAAGTTTGCTTGTATATCCGATTCATAGGAATCTTTTCCTCATGGCTCAAGTACCTCCTCTTGCTCCTAGAAATTTCATAACATGGAACAGTGGTAGTCCACTACAACCTCCCACACCCCCAGATGTATGACCTACCATACTTGCTAATACCCTCAAGCCTATTCCAAAGTTTTTTGGAGAAGAATTTAAAACCCCTTCTGAACACCTTTAGGATATAGCGAAGGTTTGTAGGGTGCATAATATAGTAGAGGAAAATGTCACTCTAAGGATGTTAGCTGCTTCCTTTAAAGGAAAGGGCCAAGATTGGTATCAATATTTGGTCTCGGGTTCTATTATCTTATGGGACCAACTCATACAACGCCTATTCAAATGATTCTCTAAAAAGGGAGACCATTCCTCACTACTGCATCAATTGATTACCATCAAAAGGGATCCGAGAGAAGCCATGAGTGACTTCAATACTAGGTTTGATAAAAATTAGCGGATAATTCCTTTGATTGCTTACCCCCTAGCTATGATGGCATTCATGTTCTATCTAAAGGCTATTAGTCTAGACATCGCAGTTATGATAACTTCCATTGGGGGAGTTATCTTGCCCGATGCTTAAGTGTTGGCGGTACAAGTGAAAAATAGTCTAATTGATGCTTGGAAACTCCTGCCTCGACCTCCTATGCCTATGTTTGTAGAACCCTCTGGAACATTATAATAAGAAGCCTGTTCAAGTATGTCCTCTGTACAAAGGAGCACGCTGGATACACCCCAGTCTATGTATATTTATCCTTCCGCACAAAGTAACATGTCGGGTTCAAGTTCAATCATGACTGACATTAATGAAATGAAAAATCTCATGTGGATTCTTGTCAATGAATTGGTCATTCCCAAATGACAGCAAGTAATGCCTCTGGAATTGAATGCTAAGACCTATGGAAGAAGCAAGCTTCCTTATCAACAAAATTCATACCAATTTTTTTCCTTGGGGATGAAGTCAACAGACGACATCCACAAACCATATACTTCTAGTCACCATGCCACTTCAAATAGTAAAAGGTACTCAAAGTAAAGAATTGATCCTAGGCTAGAATAACTTGGTAGAAGAGGATAACACATGGTCCCTCACCTGTAGCGACAGTCATTTCTCGTAGAATTGCCAAAAGGAAAATATACAAAAATGGATGGTAGAACAAAGAAGCAAAGGCCCACCCTTGAATATGGATGAATGTGAGTCATATAAAATGGAGAATGCTCATTTTGGAGCACAATCACAAGGGACATCCATGGGACAAGGAGCAAACATAGCACCTAATCAAGTGTTGTTCTCATGGTTGGAAGAATAAGATGTATATGCAAACGAGGCTCCGACGACTGGCGTTCCACCAGTATGGTCCAATTACAACACAATATCTAAAAGAAGGCTCATAGGGGAATATGTACCACAAGGCCCACCACATCCGCAGCCACAAAAACTTTTCTCCCTAGAGAGACCACATAACATACCATCAGCGGAAAAGGAGGCAAATAAAGCACCAAGCTCAATAATGATGGAACTTTCTCTCCCAAAATCAAAAGAAATACCACTTTTTAAGCCAAAGTCTCAAGAAATTGGACACTTAATGTGGTGGAGCAATTGGAGAAGGCACCTGCCAATGTGTCATTGTGGGACCCCATATCAATTCCTGAGCAGAAGACCCTACTTTAGGAAGCAGTAAAGGTGGAAGTAGAAAGTTTGCAGGCAAGCGTGGCTCAGTTGAACAATCAAAGTGGGAATGATAGATTTGTACTTCCCCCCAGAGTCTAAAATCAATGACTTATACAAATAATGTGAGCAGTGCTAAAGGAAAATAGGTAAGTAGAACAAAGTCCACACCTTTCTTTTTAACGCTTATAATAGGAGACAAATTGTTGCATAATAATATGATTGACTTTGGGGCTAGCATGACTATTATGCCAAAATAAGTGGTGGATGCTTTAAGGCTTAAGTATGAACCCCTTGAAAGGGGAATCATGTAGCTAGACAAAA